>VYXC01000654.1:159943-225368 GCA_013397175.1 Platysteira castanea
GCTCCTGGGGCTCCAGCCCCTTCCCCAGCCCCGTTCCCTGCCCTGGACACGCTCCAGCCCCTCCAGGGCTCTCTGGCCGGGAGGGCCCAGAACTGGACACAGCCCTCGAGGTCCCTCAGCAGGGCCAGCACAGGGGACGGGCCCTGCCCTGGGGCTGCACTTCTGTCCTCTGTGCACAAGTCACTGGAAAGGACACCCAGGACTATCATTAGGGATATTTTTCCTGGCTAATTAAAAAAAAAAAATAATACAAATGGGAACATTTGATTGCCCATCACCACAAGGAGATTTTTAGAACAGCTTTTCATCTTCTGTGGAGACCACACAATTTGGCTGCTTTTCCAGCTGCCCTGAAGCCTGATTGATGACTGAGGCACCTTGTGGAATGGCCATACAGATTTCCGGGGGATTAGTACAGGATAAGCTCCAAGGAATCAAAGTCAAGGAGGCTGTTGGCTAAAAAAGCAACAAAACCAGCCAGAACCCAACAGGCTGGACAAGAGAGGAAAGATCTTTTATTGTCAGAGGTAACATCATTTTTCTGAGCTTGTTGCAATTATTCAACAACGGCTGCACAACAGGACAGCAAAACCAAAAACTATAAAGTGCAATTGTTCTACACCAGACTGTTTCCCTGAGAGGAATCCAGGAGCTGGAAATCTTCATTAGGCTGAAATAAAAGGGAAGGGGTTTTTTACAGCCCAATCTCAGGTGAACATTCTATGGGGAGGGAACCAGACTCAGGTGCAAAAGCCATGAAATGTGGATTTGCTGGTCACGCTCTGCTAAAAACAGGAGCCTGGCAGTGCTCAGTGAGGAGTCACTTCCTGAATGATTTTGACACATCCTGGGATTATTACAGTTGAATGTTTTGGCAGAGCCCTTTTTTAAAGCGTGAGGGAATTATGACTGCTCTGGGAATAAACCTTATTGAATCATGGAGTGGTTTGGATTGGAAGGGACCAACGTCATTGAAAAGTCTCAAACATCAAACGAGGCTTTTCTCTGCATTTAGATCTGGTTTTGCAACACAGGAATGTACTTACGGGATTGGGCTGTGGCCTGCAAAGTCTTTAGATGTCCAGCAATACTCTGCATTCCAAGTGGAAAAGGAAAATAAATCTGCAGGAGATGGGAGAACTGAGGTTCCGCCTCCAGAGGATCACTTTCTCCATTTCAGTCTTCAAAAACTTCTCCTTCTGGGAATATTTTCTATTTTCCTTAACATTTCCAAACTCTTTTGAAGGTGTTCTAACTCTGAATAATACAGAACGTAAATGCTACCCCTCTCTCCAAAACCTGTTTACACTCAATTGCTACTCAAAATCCAAGCTCTGTAAAATATAATTTACAAAAGATTGCTTTTAGGATGGAAAAATTACATCCTTCTTCATAATTAAAATAACATATGCAAAGACCTGTCCGTAGACCCACCTAACCTGGCATCCTGGGTGCTCAGGACAGATCCAGATCTCAAACTGAATTCCACCTCCCTCCTCCACATGCTCCTCAGCTCCAGAAAACCTTGTCCATGCTCTTCCTGGCTTTACAGGTGAAAAAAAAGAGGTGTTTGAGGCATTTACAAACCTCACGGGCTCTTCTTCAAGAGGTTTTAAAAGCAAAGACACTGAGAAGGCAGTGACATTAACCCTGCTCATCTTCCCAGCAGGCTGGTGATGAAGCCTTGCAGACCTCTTGGTACCAGGTGCAGCAGACGACAAAAACTAAATGGATAAAAATTGATCAGTTGGAAGATGCTCAACATTGGTATCGATTGGTTGAGTCCCTGGCAACCCCGCAAGGGTAAAACATCCCCTGAAATAAGATTTTGACGAAGGGTTTCTCTTTTGGTTTTTAGTTTAGCCAATGGGACCTGAAACGGATTGATAAGGTTGACATAAGACTGTCCATTACCTACCCAAAGACCTGCTGGTTCTGGATAAAAAACATCCCAGGTTGGTGCTCTCATCCCAGACACAAAAACCAGCCATGAACACAACTGGTACTTTTATTAAAGCACCAGCCACACAATGGAAAGGCTCTCAATAAAAAAAAAAATAAAAATACACAGGCTAAAATTTCTGGGAGCATTTGAAGAAAATATTCCTCTTTGTACCAGACAGCAGAGAAGTAATAAAAATGCACATCCTACAGTCAGTGGTGAGATAAAACCCCTCCGGGCTATTCCAGCCTTCCCTTTGTTTCTTGCCTCCCTTCCCAGAAGGCCTTGGCAACAGCAGCTCTTGAAGGTGATTTAGAATTTTCAGGACACAACAACAACAACAACAAGGTTCTGTATAAACAGGCACAGCACAACCACTCTGAGTCAGACTTTCCAGGGAGGGAGTTTCGGGAATTACGGAAACTTCCTGCAGCGCCACAGCCTTTGGTCAAGGGAGCTTGACCACCCAGAGGGTGCTGGGCACTGCCCAGGCTGCCCAGGGAATGGGCACGGCCCCGAGGCTGCCAGAGCTCCAGGAGAGTTTGGACAATGCTCTGGGTGGGATTGCTGGGGTGTCCTGGGCAGGGCCAAGTGTTGGACTGGATGATCCTTGTGGGAATCTTCCAGATCAGGAGATTCCGTGAGTCTATAAGCACATTAGCACCAGGAAGCTTCCTGTGAATTTTTCCTGTACTCCTTTGTGAGAAATAAAAAACCAGCATCATCCCTGAGTGATCTTAGGGAATGATTGCAGGGAATGATCCCAGGAGTCATCCCTGCATTCCATCAAGGTCAGACAATGAGGGGAAATGCTTTCAGAATGCCTCAAGTCCAAGAAAAGAAGGAAAATGCTGCCAGGAGCAAACCCAGGTTTGTGTCCTCACCTAAAAGCAATGCAAATGAACACCCAAACCAGTCAGAGACTGGAAAGGGCTCAGAGCTGGTAGCCCTGGATTCAGGTGCTGGAATAAAAGCCAAACATCCAGCTCCTCATGAAAATCTGGGAAAAACCATGAGATCATAAAAAAAGGGGGACCTTCAGCACTGGATGTCTTCAGGGACCAGACAAAACCTCCTTAGAAGAAAGACCCATCTTCTTGGATCCAGCCGAATGGACTGGTGGGTCTTTATTCTATGGTCCTGTTATTTTAAGACAGAGCAGAAACCTCAGCAAATTTTACTTCCATCCACATGGAATGATTAAGGTTGGAAAAGACCCCTGAGATCATCAAGTCCAACCTTTAACCAACATATTATGGAACACTGGGGAAGAAAACAGAGATAAGGGAGAACCAGTACAGGGAAACCTTGGAGCACCAAGGAGCTCGGGATCATGAAACTTTACACAATTCCACCTTATCGGATGATGCTCACCCCAAAGCAAGGGATGGTTCTTGCCACAGCACCCAATTCTACAACCAGTCTTCACTCCTGAGAGTAAGCTCCTCACACCTTCCCCTGATGACAATTCCAGAGTTTATTTTGGTACTTTGGGGAAAAAAATGTATATTAACCAAGTCTGTGCATATTCCCAGGCAGGGCTGAGCTCCTGGGAACACAAATCCTCTGATGATGTACACTGACTGTGGAGTTTGGTACCTGCAACCAGAATGATTTGCACTTAAAAGGAGCCACGCTCCCAGGGATATCCAAGTCCTCCTGTTTAAATATATTATCACAAACCCAGCCTCAGTTCTATTTCAGACCTGGTTTATTTTGTTAAGACTGTGTTAATAAATGTTGTATTTATCCTTTGTCTGCTAAATAGGCCCCAAGCCAGAGCAAACCTAATTTTATCCAGGTTTTTTTTGTTCACCTAACTCAGATCTGCTCAACTCAAAAGCCCAAGCACTTTCCTTTAAATGTACATTCACCTTTGCTAACTTTGGGATTTCTTTTCCCAAACTTTTCCTCAAATTCATGGGTTGAATGCACTGAAACCACAGCTCCAACCTGTCCCACTGAGTCCAAATGGGGCAGGTTTAAACCAGAAACTGCAACCCCCAACACCTGCAAAATGTCCAACAACCAGTCCTTAAACGGGACAGAAATTCACACCCAGAGGTCAAAAAACACAGCTCCCAAAAATACTGCTGCTGAAAACTGGCATGAACTCTGCAGTGCCCACTGCAGTGGTTTATTTTGGAGGCACCTGGAGACCGTGTGTGACATCACTGGTGTTTGCAGTCCTTCCATTCCCTCCTAAGATCCCTGATGGATGATTTTCCGACGGCGCTGTTTTTAAGTCCCTGGGAGTATTCCCTGTCAGGTTTGACAAATGTGTAGCAACACAAACTGGTTTTCATCAGAGATCTGCCTCGTTTGCTGTGTTAGTGGTTGTTGGGAAGACAAGGCCAGGCTCTGGCTGCCTACACACCCCAAAACCAGAGAGCAGCCCAAGCTAACACCGGTGGTGGTGTCACCTCCAGCTGCTGGAACCCTGGATTCTGAGGGTTTTAATCTCTCAGAGCTGACAAGTACAGATCCGCAAAAATACACTGCATTTGACCTGAGGCCCTGGAAAAGGCTTCCAAATCTATGTGACAACACTGAAATTGTTGGTGTGTAATCAATAGAAGTGTGTTAGATCACTGGGTGAAGATACAGAATTATAGGGTTTTGGGATATAGTAATATATAGATATACAAATGACAAGATGGTGGATTTAGGGTGGTGGTTAGTACTTCTTCTTTCTTCCTTCTTCTTCGTAAGTTTGAACAAGTTAGTGACTGGACAGAAAAATCCGCAATGCAGAGGTCAAGTTAACAGATTATTGGGTTATAAGTAAAAATGAATTTGTTGGCACTGTATTATTGGATAATTTGACCTTCAAAAGGCCTTGGAAGAAGAACTCTGTGGCCATTTTTCACCTTGCTAACTTAGAAGCACTTTCTGTGTAGCTGTAACTTAGATAAGAAATAATAAACATCCAAATCTAAAGAAGAAACAGCGTTTCCCGCGTCTCTATCTGGGCTCTGAGTAAAAGAACTTAACAAAACCAAAGAAAGAAGAATCCAATATCCGACCACCTCAAACGCTAAATGTGACCCAAAAATCCCCTAGGGTGAGCCCATGGCTGCTGAGCTCTGGGACAAGGTGACCAGGGGAGGGCTCCAGGCTTGAAGGTTTTCCTGGCCAAATGGGAGAACCTGCAAATCCCCAAAACTCGGTGTAGGAGGAAAGAGAAAGTTGGAGCAATGAGGCTTTCTTGGCTCTTTTCCTCCAGGTAACCCTCAGGATTCTGGAGGATGGATGTGAGGCAAAGGGCCTTTGGTGCCTCTCCCTTGATGGTCATTTATGCACAAGATACCCAAGAACCCCAGCCCCTGGTTGTTCTGCTTCATTCACATTTTTCTGAGGGCACCATATTTCCATCCTCATTCAACAGAGAATGGAAAAATACCTAACTTCCATTCTGATTCTAGGAAAATGACATCTTTGGAAATGCAGATTTATGCCACTGAGGAGATGCCAAGCTTTGCTGGGTTTTCCTGTCAGAATAGGAATCCCTGTTTCAGAATTAACCTTAAATCCATCTCTGGGACTGAGGAATGGGGGGCACTCGTGCTCTCAATACAAGCTTGACAATGAGGAGGCAGGAAATGTGTGTGAGGCATAGCCTTGGCCAGGGAAATTCTGATGGAAACTTTTATCCCAGTGAATGTTTCTGCACAAAACCCACAGAGATGAAGATCCATCACATTTCACTCACACTCCACATATCCAAGTAACCTCTTTTGGAGGTCCTGGACATGTTTGGGGCTGTGTCAGGTCCCAAATAAATACTTAAAACTGGTTTTGTAAATCTCGTTTGCTTTCCAATTCCCTTAGCCACTTCTCAAGCAAATCAACAATAAGGTTTATTTGCTCTGTGTTTAGAAAAGTCTGATTTACACTTTAAACACACAAGGACTCCTAAATAATGAATCAGATCAAGCAGTTTTTCAGGAACACCGTGATCCGCAGTGGCTGCTGAAGGTGTGAATTAAATGACTTGAATGTTTTCACCTTAATTTGGAGCCATCCTGGGGGTCTGTTTGCAAACCATTCAGAGAGGAGCAGCGGGAGCCTGCGCTGCTCTGCTCTAACCCTGAATTATTAAAATTATCAGAGCCTGTCTAAACATTGCTCATGGCTGTGCATAAATTTTTTTTAATATTTCCTTGACGTCTTTTGTGCACCACACGCAGCTGTTTTCTCCTTATAAAGGAGGCAAAAGAAGGACAATTTACTGATGCTGTTCCATCCTCTTTATCTGCTCATGCTGGTTTTCCTGCAGGAAAGCATCCTTGAGGGAAAAAAAATGAGCATTGCCAGCAGACCTGAATTTTCTTGGTGCACCCCAAAGGCAGAGCCATTACATCTTGTTTTCCAAACTTGTGCCCTAATGTGTTTCGTCTGGGGTTGGCTCCAGCCTCCCAGTTGTTTCCAGATGTTGGAAAGGCTCAGACACTGCAACCTGAGCCTCTGGAAAGGGGAACGAAAATGGGAGTGTGGGGAAAATGGAGGGATGGGCCACCACTGAACACAGAATCCTGGAATCACAGCCTGGGCTGGGAGGGAACATCTTTAAAGTTCATCTTCTTTCACCTCTGCCATGGGCAGGGACACCTCCCACTGTCCCAGGCTGCTCCCAGCCCCAGTGTCCAGCCTGGCCTTGGGCACTGCCAGGGATCCAGGGGCAGCCACAGCTGCTCTGGGCACCCTGGGCCAGGGCCTGCCCACCCTCCCAGGGAACAATTCCTGCCCAAGATCCCATCCAGCCCTGCCCTCTGGCACTGGGAAGCCATTCCCTGGGTCCTGGCCCTCCAGCCCTTGCAAACAGTCTCTCTCCATCTTTCCTGCAGCTCCTTCAGGCCCTGCAAGGCCACACCGAGGTCACCCCAGAGCTTCTCCTCTCCAGGCTGAACAATCCCAGCTCTCCCAGCCTTTCCTCCCAGCAGAGCTGCTCCGTCCCTCCGATCATCCTGGTGCCTCCTCTGGGTTCATCAAGCAGAAAAAATTATTACAGACCAAAATTTCCACCTTCACCTAAACTCGGATACAAGTCTTGTAAAGCAACAATTCAACCCTACAATATTCCTGCTGTAAGGTCCCTGCTATTTTTGCCCAGAGGCCAAAGGAATCCTTGAGGTGAGGGGCGGAGCACTACAGAGGAAGTGCACCCTGGATTTTATAAGAGATTGAGGAAAATCCACAATTTCTTGTCTATTTTGCCTTCTATGACGACAGGGAAGCATCTGCATTCACAGGAGAGAACAAATCCTTTCTTTTCCTGAGAATTGCTTTATCACAGAAATAAAAAGCGTTGAAAAGGCCTTTATTAGCCATGGAATTCTCCAGGACCCTTTGTAACCTACAGCTGTGCATCAGCCTCTGATCATGCTGCTGTCAAGGAGTCAGAATTCCAAACAACTGACAAGAGAATGGCTGAGTGAGGATCACACCGGGTTTGGGAGCAGAATCCCGGATAAGGAGATTTTGGAAGCAAGCAGAGTGATGGATTACAGTGGTCACGCAGGTACAAACCCCAGTCTGACATCCTCCTATTTCTATTTTTTTCCCATTCCACTAAAGCACACAAGGTGAGGCAGATTTATTGTCACTAGTGCAGCTCCTGGTTGTGTTTGCAGACACCCCCATAGAAACACAGGAAAACCAGGAATACTTGGCAGGACATCCTGCCTGGAAGAATTTTATTTTCCACTTTGAAAAGCTGGTTCTAAGCAGTTTTGTTGCCTTTACAATCAAGCACTGCCTTGTTCTCCACACTTTCCCATCTCTGGAAGTGTTCAAGGACAGGTTGGAACAACCTGGTCTAGTGGAAGGTGGCCCTGCCCACGTCAGGGGGTGGAACAAGATGAGCTTTAAGGTCCCTTCCAACCCAAACCACTCCATGATTATGTGATTCCTCCTAACTCAAATCTCAAGTCCCTAATGCCACTAAAGTGCTACCATCAAAAAACAATTTTAAGCAGCAGTTTTGCAGCTATCAGGGGAAAAAGCAAACCTGTAAAAGCCACGCTGTTCCCCAGAGCCAGTCAATTATTTCACACTTCCCTGACCTGGCTGCCAGGGAAGCAGCAAGGACATACCCAGCTTCAAAGTGTTACCTGAGGATCGGGTTTTTAACCTTTTCATCACCTGACTTGCAAACCATGATTATTTTTTTCCCCTTCAGCCAGACCTGTTCCTTTTCCATGGGGCAATCACCCTCACCAAAAGCTCTTTGAACACTTCCCGGCATAATGAAAAAGTTGAGGGAACTGAAACCAAACATTTGGAGGAGGTTGCTAAGAACTCACTTCATCTGTGATCTGAAAGCTCTCTTAAAAACTAAAATCTGAATTAGAAAGAGTATTAGATGTGATTAACTAAATTTGTGCTGTTCTATTGCCCAGTGGAAATGAAAATGGACATGGAAGTGAGTGGCAGGTTTCTCCCAGGGAACAAAGGACAGGGTGAAAGGAAATGGCCTCAGGTTGCACCAGGGGAGGTTCAAATTGGAGATAAGTGAAAATTCCTACACAGAAAGGGTTCTCAAGCACTGGAATGGGCTGCCCAGGGAAGTGGTGAGTTCACCATCCCTGGAAGTGTTCAAAAAACTTGAGGACCTGGGCTAGAGGTGAACATGGTGGTGCTGGGCTAACACCTTAATCACTTGAAAAACCAGCTGCTCTGGGCACCCTGTGCCAGGGCCTGCCCACCCTCCCAGGGAACAATTCCTGCCCAAGATCCCATCCAGCCCTGCCCTCTGGCACTCTGAACCCATTCCCTGTGTCCTGTCCCTCCATCCTTTGTCCCAAGGCCCTCTCCAGCTCTCTTGGAGAGAGAAGTACATTTAACTTGACTTTTCACAGAAAACATCAAAAGAAGAAACAAGAAATAGAGAATTAACACTTCTGGGAAGTAGAACCAACCCAAGAGTGGAAGAATTCACACAGAAAACTGGGAGTAACCAGCAACTACTACGTCTCCTAAATGTTTTCTTTTGCACCCAATCGAGTTATGGTCTTTCGCAGGGAGAGCCCACAGCCTCTGTGCCCACTCTGCTCGGGGCCGGGCACTGCCCAGGGCAGAAGTTGTGCCTCCTGTGCAGGGCAATCGCTGCCATCGGGCCCTGCCCGTGGCTCTGGGGCCATTGCTGGGCCCCGCAGCAGAGCCCGGGCCCTGCTCGGAGCCCTCCCTGCAGCCAGGGACAGCCAGGGCTGAGGGCCCCTCTGGCCTGGGGCTCCTCTCGAGGCTGCCCAGCCCCAGCTCCCTCAGCCTTTGCTGGGCACGGAGATGCTCCCGGCCCTTGCTCAGCCCCGCAGCCTCCGCTGGCCCCGCTCCAGCAGCTCCCTGGCCCTGCTGTGCTGAGGAGCCCCGAGCTGGGCACGGCCCTGCAGAGGTGCCCCCGGGGCTGGGCACAGGGGCAGGATCACCTCCTTCCGAACCACAAAAACAAAAGCATCTACAATTTTGGACAAATACTTAGACAAACATAACACCACCTAAAATAAGATCTTCCAGTAGAAGACCAAAAATATGTCAGGAACTCAATGAAGTTTTCAGGTGTTCTCTCAAGCCCAAGGCTTTTACACTGAGCAACTCCACCAAGACACTGTAAAGAGCAAATTATTTGTGCAGTTGATTCTTTCTCTCAGCATTTCCCGGGCTGTGTCTTTCCTGAACACATCCTGCACTCCCTTCCTTGCTCTCGACAGGAATACTAAACAGCAGAGTGTGTAAGCAGATTTCAGAGCTAATTGAAAATAGGAACATGGAGCCTAACAATATTAAATGAAAAACCCTGTCAAGTTTGGCAACAGATCATTTGCATCTCCTTTATTTTGTTGTACAAGTTCCCTGTTTGCATAGAAAAAACCAAAATAGATGTCAAGTTGCTTTGTAAGTGCCTGGTATCTAATAAGGATGAAAATAAGTATCTCAAATGCCAATGAAGCATCGTGTTTATTTGCCAAGCAAATTACTGGAAGGCAAATTACCCTGACAATAGCAAAAGGAGGAAAGGCAGGAAGAACTGCTCTGTCTTCCAAACTCCAGGACACTTTTGGTTCTGTCAATTTTGTCCTTGCCAAAATAACAGCTCGAACAGCTTGGGAGGGGCCACCACCCAGGTTTGGGTGCCAGTAGTGGTTTTGGAGGATTAAAGAAAACAGTTGCCTGTCTCAAGCACTGTTAAACCGTGAGATAAGGACAGAAGAGAGTGACAGGATGGAGTTAACTCCAGGCCTGGCGAAGGCGAGTGTGCCGGTAAAGGACACAATAAAGGAAACTCTCACTCCTGCTAGGTTTGGCAGAAAGAGGGAAAAGGAGAAACTTTATTTACATTTCTGCTACTTTATAGGGTTTTCAATTCCACAAGGGATTGGAGGACATGTCACTTCCTCCACAATCCCACTGGAGAAAAAGGATGCTCATCAAACTTGCTCTTATCACAAAAGGAATGAAAAGCAGAAAAGACGGTTAAATAAACATTGGCTATTATTAATATGAAACTGTGTGAGAAAGAATTCCGACTCCATATTATACACAGAAGGCTTTAGCAAAAGCAGGACAACAGGTGAGATCTGGTCAGCACAACCTGGGAAATTCATCCCCAGAAGAATTCCCGCTGCAGCAAACTGCAGAAAGCAGCAGCTGCTCCAGTGCACATCACCAGCCACACAAAGCTCACCCCAAGCTGGGACAGACGGCAGCTGCCACCACCAACCACCACCAAAGCCCCCCAGGATATTCCTCTGTGGGTGCCTGGAACTTGGACTGCACAGAACCCCCCCAGCAGGAACTTGAGACAAGATCAAGGTGGAACAATTGTCCCAGTGTTATCCCAGGGTTAGGGGGAGGTCAGCATTAGGGGGAGAAGGGATTGCTGAGAACGGACACAAAAAAGGCAGAATTTATGGGATACAAGGAAAGCCAATGCAGCAGCTCTGACTGGGACAAAGGGAATTCCAACTGGGACAAAGGGAATTCTGGCAGGGACAGATCATGACCAGCGACACGAGAGATCACCAACTCAAACAAAAAGAAACTCTGAGCTGGCACTAAATAGCATCGGAAATGAGGGAATCATTTAACCAACAGCATAAGAGACCTGTGAAGCCCCTGAGCATTAATGCCTTGCTTGCTAAAGTGTATAAATAGGGAAAAGTTCCCGAGGACTTTGGGACCCTCCACCACTGAGAAAGCCAGGATGAAGAAAGACCAGCAGGACACCACTGGATCCAGGGACAGTGACGATCTTCTGCTGGATCTGTCCCTCTCTCCTCTCTTTTCTGTTCCTTTCCGTCTCTCTACCTCACATCCATTGCTACATAAAATCCATATTATTGACTTCATCACATGGACTGGTTTGCACCTTCATTTGGGCAGAGGCATCTCTCACTAATCAGGATCTTAATAGAGGCCAAGGGTGTTAATTGGACAGACAGGCTCAGCCCACGCCAGTTGGCTTCAGAGACAAAGAAGAGACCTTGGTGCTGCTTAATTTACCAGATCTGTCCGTGGGGGCTCAGAGCTAACAACAATCCACTGGAAACCAGGAATTTCCTGCCTATGGCACAGGGGTTGGAGATGACCTTGATCCCTTCCAACCCCAACTTTTCTGGGATTCTACAATTAAAACTTCGGCTTCAGCAGTCAAATTGCTTCCAGGTCTCGTCACTCAGTCACTGGTGGCTGAGGTCAATACCCAGCATCAGCTGCTGGAATCGTCCTCGTTTTCTCCACGGGACCAGAATTTAAGTTTTAAATGAAGTGTAGGCTGGACTGTTTTCTTCCCTGGGAGGGTAGGCAGGCCCAGGGTGCCCAGAGCAGCTGTGACTGCCCCTGGATCCCTGGCAGTGCCCAAGGCCAGGCTGGACACTGGGGCTGGGAGCAGCCTGGGACAGTGGGAGGTGTCCCTGCCCATGGCAGGGGTGGCACTGGGTGGGCTTTGATGTCCCTTCCAACCCAACCATTCTGGGATTCTATCCCATGATTCTAACCCTGCCTTCCACATCCCATACTTGCCCCTGCTGGCCGTGCTCAGCCAGAGGGATTTGTGGAGCTCCTGTTTGGCTTTTCCACATTCAGCCCGAATCAGATCACTCACCGCAGCCCCAGCCACCACTACACACTGTGTAGCATTAGTTACACGCTGACATCTCCTTTTTCCTTTACTGCATCCTTCCCCATCTCCCAGTTTCTCACTCAGAGCTGAGAACCACCCTCCCTTTTGCACTCTGAGGCGGAGCAGTGCCGGGTGTGTGTGACATCCCTGTTCCTCCTGCCCTTCCTCCTGGCAAAATGCCTCAGGATAGTGAGTTTTGATTTACTGTTGGAGAGGACAAGCAGAGGAGCTTGTCCACAGTGATTTGTGAATATATCTCTGAACCGATGCACTCCAAGGAACATTTCCTTTTGTAACTCCAGCCTCCATCTCCTGTTGTTTGAGATACTTTCCACTTGCATCAAGGAGCGTTTGAATCCTGAGGCTGCCTCCTGTGAAAAATTTGCAAGCTTAATGCTAGGATTCTCCCAGACATGAGTTTGGAGCTGCTCAGAGAATTTACAGTTTAAACCCACCTCTTTTAATCTATTACCAATTCTCCATCCCATGTGAGGAAGCAGTGAAAATGTTATTGAAATGTGGGAGGCTTAATAGGCTGGACATAGAATAAAATCAGATGTTTGATATTTGTAGATGAGCAGAGGTATAACATTACACAGGAAATATTTTCTTGGAAGATTTAATACCACAGGAGCTGTTCGTTTGCCTTGTAAACATCTATTAAGAATTTTCTTTTAAAATGTTGTTACAGTGTCAAAAGAAGACCTAAAATTTCTAAGTAGCCTGATAAATTCACCTTCCTGTTTATGGCTTTTTTTGGGAGGGGTAGTGACAGTTCCCAAAACCAGCCCTGGGAAATGCAGGAAACCTAGGGAATCTAAAGGAAACCCTGGGAAGGAGCTGGCACCAACCCAGAGCAGTTTCTCTGCTAGGAAAGATGCACTGATGGAGCACCTCTGTGATGGCTTTACTGCAGGAACAGTCTCATAAATCTGTAAGGTTTCTCTCCATAAACTCCACTGGTATACAGTGTATTAAACTGGCTCTTAATAAACTGCACTCCTTCGCTCTCGCTTGCCTCCCATGCACATAAAATAAACACTTAGAAAAGGAACTAATTTAGAAATTGAAGTCTATTCTTTTTTTCTGAGAGGAAAATAGTGGCCACTGGCTCAGGGTGACAGTGGTGTCCCTCAGGGGTCCATACTGGGACCAGGGTTGATTAATATCTTCATTAATGACACAGACAAACAGATGGAGGGTATCCTCAGCAGGGCTGCAGGTGACACTGAGCTGAGGGTGACCTGATTGTGGCCTCCCAGGGCCTGAAGGAGCAGACAAGAAACATGGAGAGAGACTCTTTCCAAGGGCAGAAGGGACAGGACACAGGGAATGGCTTCCCACTGCCAGAGGGCAGGGATGGATGGGATCTTGGGCAGGAATTGTTCCCTGGGAGAGTGGGCAGGCCCTGGCACAGGGTGCCCAGAGCAGCTGTGGCTGCCCCTGGATCCCTGGCAGTGCCCAAGGCCAGGCTGGACACTGGGGCTGGGAGCAGCCTGGGACAGTGGGAGGTGTCCCTGCCCATGGCAGGGGTGGCACTGGGTGGGCTTTGAGGTCCCTTCCCACCCAAACCACTCTGGGATTCTGGAGGCTGGAAAAAGTACTCAGCCAAAAATTTTAATCTTCCAAGGCAGCCCCAAAGCTGCCCTGCTCCCCAGGTTTTCTTTCCTGCTGCATCACTGCCACGTCATCTGAATGAATTTGCCGACCCCTGGCAGTCAGCACTGAACATTCAGAGCTGGTTTCCATTTTGACAGGTTGCTGCCAAAGACACTGTTTGATTTTTTTCTCAGTTTGCATAAGACTCTCCTTGAAGAGGTCAGAGCATCCCAAGGGAAATCCAGAGTCATTTGAGAGGCACAATCACAGCCCATTACACAGGCCAATAAACAACGTTGGAAGCAATTCCTCTTGGACATTCAAACCCTTTCCCTTTTCATTTTATCTTTCCGTTCTAAAGAGTCCTGTCATTTCCAGTACATTCTTGCAATAAAAGAGAAAGGCTGAAAAACTAACTGGTGATTTGTTGAGATGCATCTGACTGTGGAAAAACCCACTCCATTACTGGAAATTAAGAGCTGACCTCAGGGACCAGGCATGAGCCACACAATATCGAGCATTAACTTTGTTCCATCCCTCTTGTTTAGCTCGTGAGACAAATGATACATTAAAATCTGGTTTGATCCTGTTCCCCTTCAGCTTCTGCTCCAGGGGGATGGGCTGCACGTATGGAGAGAGGAAGGGGCTGTTTACACAGAATCCCAGGATCCCTGAGGCTGGAAAGGCCCTCCCAGCCCACGGAGCCCACCCTATGCCCGATGCCCACCTTGTCCCCAGCCCAGAGCTCTCAGCGCCACATCCAGGCCTTCCTTGGGCACCTCCAGGCATGGGCACTCCAACCCTCCCTGAGCAGCCCCTGCCAAGGCCTGAGCACCCTTTCCATGCAGAAATTCCTGCTGCTGTCCACCCTGAGCCTCCCCTGGCCCAGCCTGAGGCCGTTTCCCCTTGTCCTGTCCCTGTTCCCTGGCAGCAGAGCCCGACCCCCCCGGCTGCCCCCTCCTGTCAGGGACTTGTGCAGAGCCACCAGGGCCCCCCTGAGCCTCCTTTTCTCCCAGCTAATTCCCAACTTCCTTCTTTTCTCCAGGCTATTTCCCACAGAATCCACCAAGGCTGGGCCATGCTGGGACCTGGCAGTAGAAATCAGTTCCTCTCTCTACATATACTTAGCAAAAGGATTTAGGAACAGAAAATTTTCTTAGCCTCAAGATTTTGCCTCTTCTGTCTCCACACTGAGGCTATAAAGGTAATTTGGTTGTGTCACTCCTGGTCTTGCTGCTGCTCCCCCTCTGACAGCACTTCAAACTTCCTTCTTTACATTCCCTTCCACAGACATTACGGATCTCTCTTATCTAACTGTAAGCTTTTATCTCTGCCATTCCTCGTCATGGTTGAATCTGTGGGATTTGGGACACGAAACACGGCTGGATTTGGGGGAGTGGCCAGCAGGAGCGAGTCTGCACTGGGAATACCACTGAGGTCCCTGCCTGGGCTTCCCAGGGTATCCAGCAGATCCCTGACTGCTCCTGTCCTCTTTATGAGCTCCCATTGTGGCCATCAACCCTGGACCTCTTGGTGACAACTCCTGCTGATGCTCTGCTGCTCTCCAGCCTCATCCCCTCCCATCACTGCTGCTCTCACAGCATTCCCAACCCACACTTCCCTTCTGACCTCAGCGTTTTCCCTGCTGAAGTCTGATTTAATGGAAGAGAACCACAACAGTCAAACTGATCTTTGCACTCCCCCAAACAATTCAGCTGCGAGCCTTTAGCGAAGCCCTAATGACAGCAATTCCAGCTCGGAGCACAGGAGAACAACTGAAGGGTGGGAAGTGCCAATACAAAATGAGTTTCAGCTGAAGCATTCACAAGCCCTGCTGCTGGTGACAGATACCTGTCATATCCCAAATGGAGCCAGGAACAAGCTTTATTCCTCCTAAGATAAATCAGTGTCTTCACTCCCAAACATTTTCCTACTCATGGAAGGCAATCATGCCTCCGGCTTGGGAAGGCACCATCATTTAGAACAACATTCAGCTTGATTTTCAGAACAGAGTGATGGGATGCGATAAAAAGTGGCCAAAAACTCCCAAGCAGACTTTGCAGTGCACTGCATACAACACTTCAAACACAGATTCAAATAAATATCAAATAATGAAAACAGCTTGGTGGTCGAGTAGCCCTCGTAATGTGCCATGAAAAGCTGTTTTCCTAATGGACATTTGGGGATTTGGGCACAAAGTTGCTTCCACAGGCAGACGTTGGACAGCAAAGCTCTCGATCAGCTCTGCAAAGCTGAACGGACTTGCTCAATTTAGAACAGATCAGGAATGAGGAGAATAATCAACATTTACACAAATAAAGTTGCACGGTTTGACTGAATGGCACATGAGGAAGTTATAATACAGTTTTTATGACTGCTAATCACATTATCTGAGACGTCTGCTAGACCAAACTGAAGGAAGGACTGCCTGAATGTGTTAATTGAAATAATGAACTGCTGAAATGCCACAGCAGCTGTGCTCCTGCAGCCAGGGCTGCAGCAGCGCCACTCCAACAAGTCCAGGCCATTTATTACAAATAATGAAAAGAAAGACACAGCAAAGGGGGAGATTTGGTGGCAATGGCACTCTGGAGTCTGCTGGAGCCAGCTCTGTCATCCAGGGGAGTTCCACCAGGCTTGCTGGGAGATGATATCGCTAAAGAACAATTTGGGCTTTGCAATCATTAAGAGAACATGGAAAGTAAGAACTATTAACAAGACTTGAGGTTTACTCCTCTCTCTCTTTTTCCTTTTCATTGTTAGTATTATTAATACATTTTACTTTAATCGCAGACTGGTTTAGGTTGGGAGGAACCTTAAATCCCATCCAGTTCCACCCTCTGCCATGATCAGGGACACCTTCCACTACCCCAGCTTGCTCCAAGCCCCGTCCAACCTGGCCTTGAATTCCCACAACCTTATTTTTGCTCAAGTGCAGGGTTACTCATCCTGCAAAACACAAAATACGTCCTGACAGGAATCACCTCCGGGCTTGAATCCAACCAGAACAACGCGGCCAGAGCTCAGTGCAGGGAAATCCCTGGAAATAAGCAGCTGTAAAGTGTGCAGAGCACCTTTGCTCTCCTATTAATGAAGGCACCAATGCCCCATAAATGCAGTTATTTTGCCCACTATACAAGGCCCAGACAGTAAAGAATATCAAACTTTAACACACTTTCCATTACCCCACCAGAGAGGCTCAGCTAATGACTCCAACTCCACACTCTTTGTCAAGTTAAAAGACACTGTAGACACCTGGATATTTCATATATTTAACAGCCATTGGCTTGTTGTTTATTCAGAGCTAAAAATTAAGTACGGCTGTGGCAGTCCCCACACTGTCCCCAAAGACAGCAGGGTGGTTGTTTTGATCCAACAACCAGTCCATTGTCATGGCAGGCAGAAAGGAAGAAGGAAGCTTGCCAGAGCATGGATTTTACTGTAAGGAAGTGGCTGGCAGGTGGTTCTGGGGCACAGTTATCCTGGATTTATATATTTATCTGGTGTAATCCTCAATCCTGGCTATGGCACCTCTGATTATTTGGCTTTATCTTGTTACTGCTACAAAGTTTCTGCAACACTCTGCTCCCTTCCAGCAGGAATTTCCCATACGTGATTCCATGCACTACAGCTGCTCCTCCTATTTCAGTTCGTTTGCACCCTCTGAGAGTTTGCAGATATGGTTCTGCTAGAAAAATACTTTTAAAATCCATCCCAACAACATCAAACTTAAACATGGGTTGGTTTATTTATTTTCCTAGCTGAGTAGGTTTTTCCATCTCTTCCTTCCTGCTTTCTTCCTTCTCCAGCTCTTTCCAAGGATCAGCTCTTTCCAAAGATATCAGTAGAGTTTTGTAAACTATGGACACCTGCAAATTGTTTTTAGTACAAGTAGAGAAAATATTTTGGATGTAGTTCGAACAATCACCCAGAGGGGTGGTTAAGAAATTGACCAATTAAACTATGAGAAAATTATCTTATAAAAGAGCTGTTAAATAATGAAATAAATGAGTCTTGCTCCTGAAATCCTGCTGGCTGCATCTCTCTCTTTCTCTGCTCTGTTCCAGGAAACAACAATAAGCAGACTACAATGGGAAGATGTAGTGGAGTCCAGGAATGCCCTGGACTCCAACAGGAAGCCATTCCCCTTGTCCTGGCACTCCAGGCCCTTGGAAATAGTCCCTCTCCATCTTTCTTGTTGGCTCCTTCAGGTGCTAGAAGGCCACAATTAGGTCACCCCAAAACCCCAGAGCTTTTCTTACCACCTCTTACCATACAGACCTCATTGAATATTTGCTTCTGCAAGGACACCATGAAAGAGCTCAGTAAAATCAGTATTAAAATGTGGCATATCAACAATTTCCACCTGAACTGGACACCAAGCCTTGGCTGCCCAGCTGGCAGGGAGGGCTCAAAGCTTCAACTTCTCCCTTTCAGACACGACTCTGCAGCCTAAGGAGATGCCGGAGGCCTGGTTGTCTTCTTTGCCCCATCCCTGGAAGTGTCCAAGGCCAGGTTGGATGGGGCTGGGAGCACCCTGGGATAGTGGAAGGTGTCCCTGCCCATGGCAGGTGGTGGAAGGAGATGGGTTTTAAGATTCCTTCCAACCCAAACCAGTCTGGGATTCTGTGATTCTTTTCCTTTTGTAAATCTGTGCTTCCTTTAGGGTTTCACTGGAAACAGCCCTCGTTACTCTCATTTGCTGCTGCTGTACAGATCCCATCAGCTCCCTGCCTTCCAGCATGTCTGTGATGCATCTGTTCCAGCAAGAACTCCAGATGTCCAGAGCACACGGCTCTCACCACGCTGCCGTAGTTTTCAAGACTTCAAGCATTAGTACAAAGATCCGCATATTTGGTCTTGGTCTGGTTGCTTGGCTGGTCTAATCAGAATAAAATCTTGCGTCTCAAGGCACTTGTTCCTTGTTTTCTACCTGAAGTTAATCAAATCCTACCCCATCCATGTATTTCCTCCACAGAAGATGAATTCCCTCAAACCGCTCATTTGTCGAAACCATTCCTTGCTCAGGTTCCCTCCAGACTTGTAACCGTAAATGGCATTTTGGCTGAAGTGAAATCCATCTGAAACAGCAGCTATTAAAAAGGAGACATGAAACTCCAGGAAAACCTTGGAGGCACTGCTAAGCAGGTTATTCACCTCCTGCTTCTTACCCTGTTTTATTTGGGAAAACAGGCTTTAATGGGAACATACCACATGTAATCTTCAAGCTACATCAAGCTGGCCAATAATTTTTGTTTCAGCTTTACAGAGCTGAGAAAGGAAGAGTCATCGGGGTTGGAAAAGACCTTTAATATCCCCAAATCCAACCAACGACCCAGCACCACTGCTGTCACCACTAATCCATGTGCCCTCAGGTGCCATGTCCATATGTTTTTTAAACACTTCCAAGGATGGCGACTCCACCACCTCCCTGGGCAGCCCCTTCCAGTGCTTGACCACACTCCCTATGAGGAAATTTTCCTTAATATCCAATCTGAGCCTCCTGTGGCACAACTTGGGGCCATTTCCTCTTGTCCTATCGCAGGTTTCCCAGGGGAAGAGATCGACCCCACCTGGCTCCACCTTCTTCTCAGGGAGTTAAAGAGAAAATAAGGTGTCTCCTCAGACAACAAGGTGGCTCTCTCCTCAGCAGCCTCGCTGATTTTTGGGAGCTCATTAACAGCAGTTTTGAAGATCCCACAGGTGTGTCCCCACACCCAACACCCCTCACAATTCACCAGGAGAATATTCCCACCGGGCAAATCTTGGGCTAAATGGCTTCCAAGCAGTAATTCCCAGTTCTGGCTCTGCTGGTAATGGTGGGTAGGTCATACAAGGGCAGCATTTTGAGGCTTGAACCCAAATCCTCTGTGCCAAACCAGCTCATTTCTCAAAGAACAGGGGGTCAGCCAAGTAGAGGCAGCAGCTCCAAAATTGTTCTTCTCCACCTGAAATGATATTTAAATCCTGCCACAGACAACATTTTCTCCCATGCTCCTTCCAGGAAGAAACAAAATATTTCATGCTGGATCCAATTAAGATGCAATCAATTTTAACTGATTCTGCTCTGAGCAGGCATAAATATTTCTCATAAAATAAGTTAGGATAATTGATTGATTTAGATTTAATAGAGAGAAAGTGAACTGTATCACAAACAGCTGGGAATTAACTTTGTCCTTGCAAGCAAGAAACAACACCAAAGGTCTCTCAGCCTTCAAGTACATACAAATCAGAAAGGAAGAGGAGTTTTTCAAAGAGGGCAGAAAGATGCCTTTAGCACAGCAGGGATTTAAAGGCTGGAACACCAACAACTTCCTACTGCTCTACTAATGACCTGTCAACTTCAGTTCCAGACACAGCTCTTGATTTCAGCTGCAAAATGTCCATTTCTGTATTCATGCTCTTGCTTCAAATTCAAAGTCCAAGTTCTCTTTTTAGTTTATTTCCCTCATCATGATTATTATTTTAACATCAAAAAAATGTGCCACACACATTTTTTCCCCTTTTTCTCCTTTTATCTCTTTTGGGTATTCAGTTGTTAATTGAATGACCGCAACTGAGGGCTTGCTAACCGAAACCAGGAGTTTTTCCTTGTCTCCAGCTGGAAACAACTACATGAACGTGTCTGGAGATGGAGCAGTGTCTTGCCAGGAACCAACACACTCGAGTACATTGTTGTCCCTTTCCTGATGACTGGGAAGTTCTTCCTTAAGCGCCCACAGAAGATGCACCCTCAAACCTCATCTGACCTTCGGCACAGGCTGGAGTGCTCCTCGGGGGGGGAAGAGCATCTCAAAGGAGTGACCTGTTGGGGCTTTGAGAATGGCCCAAAGGATGAAGGAATGAGGCAACATCCCTGCTGAAAATCCTTGGGAAGGAGCACCAGCCCCTGCTGCCTCCTGAGCAGAACGAGCCCCAGAAATCCTTCACTTCGCTGTTTCCTAAGAGCTGGGATTCCACCTCTGCTCAAAATAAACTCGATGGAAGACTTCTAAAGAGGCCGATTAACACTGGGATCACAAAACCATTAAAGCACTAGAAGGTGTTTGGGAGACTTCTTTGCTCAGTGAGAGGAAAATCCACCACTGTCTTTGGAAGAACCCCAAATCTGACAGAACCCCAAACCTCTGTCACTCTGGCTGGTGCAGTGCCAAGCAGGGATGGCACTTCCCAGCTAATGGAAGAAAAGAGAGAAGAGTCTTCTGCAGGGTCAGCACATAAAATATAGACATGTCCTGGGGTGGGCAACTCGACCTTCATGGAAACAGGCTGGGCTCCAAGAAAGCCATTCCCACTCAGGCCAGAACCTTGGAACTGCAATTGGATTCTATGAAAGCACCAGCCCAGCATTTAACATTTTTACAAAAAACCCCAAACCAAACTAAACAAGAGCCCCAGGGTAAACCATTAACAAAAAAGCCAATACCACACCTCAAACATTTTCCCATTATATCCATTCTGTGCCACTGTTTGCAGCTCCATCCATCACACCCACTGACTGTCCTGCCTGCTTCCTCTGGATTTGCCCACTCCTGGCTAGGATACCCTGGCAGACAGCCCCTGGATCAGACCCTGGGGCTGCTTTGTTCCTCGTTCCCATCAGCTGTAACACCACTGTAAATTACTGGCTGCAATTAGTGGTTCCTGGGGTAAATGAGATGAAGCAAGGCCTCACCATGGGGGAATGATGACACCTGCTAAGGTTGACCCATGATGTTCTTCACAGAAAAAAAAAAAGTGTTATAGGGGGGTAATTAAGTTTCTCTCATCAAAAGAATAGACATATTTTCCATTAAGTTTAAGGCTACACAGGCATGTAATCCTCAAGGGAGAAACAAACCAAAAAAACCCCAAAACAAAAATTTGATCAGGCAAAGCAAAGCAAAGGTTCCAGAAAAGAGAAACAGTAATAGAGATCATAGAGTCATAGCTTTGGGATGGAAGGGACTTTAAAGCCCATCCAGTGCCACCCCTGCCACGGGCAGGGACACCTCCCACTGTCCCAGGCTGCTCCAAGCCCCAGTGTCCAGCCTGGCCTTGGGCACTGCCAGGGATCCAGGGGCAGCCACAGCTGCTCTGGGCACCCTGGGCCAGGGCCTGCCCACCCTCCCAGGGAACAATTCCTGCCCAAGATCCCATCCAGCCCTGCCCTCTGGCACTGGGAAGCCATTCCCTGTGTCCTGGCACTCCAGCCCTTGTCCCAAGTCCCTTTTCCATCTTTCCTCTCATCTCCTTCAGGTCCTGGAAGGTCACAATGAGGTCACTCCAAAGCTTCTCCTCTCCAGGCTGAACAATCCCAGCTCTCCCAGCCTTTCCTGCCAGCAGAGCTGCTCCATCCCTCTGCTCATCCTGGAGCCTCCTCTGGGCTCTCTCCAGCAGCTCCAGCCCTCCCCGTGCTGGGCCCCGGGGCTGGGGCAGCTCTGCAGGTGGGGTTTCACAAATGTGAGGTAGAGGGAAAGTTGATACCAGAGAAACAAAAGACCTGAGGAGAAACCTGTAACTGACCAAGTCAAGCCCTTGGAAGCAACTCAGGATCCTCCATTGTTATATTTCATAGAAAGCCAAAAATCTGAGCTCTGGTGTAGCAGAACATCCCTGTCCAAAGGACAGAAAGGTCAGAAGCACTGATTATATAAACATCCATTTTCCAGCAGGGAAAGGTGATTTAAGCCACAAGATGCTGCTGAAACGCTGGTTATTGACACTGAAACAGAGGACATTCCAAACCAGTGCTGACAGTTCTGTGCCTCTGGTCCCAGCACGTGGATGTCTCTGGGAAGAGCCAAGAGTGCTCAGATCCCTTGGCAACAGTCCTGAAACAGGGATAGCAAACACTGTGCCATTCTTTAATCCCAGCAAATACACACATCAGTTGGAGGCTGATCCCAGGAAAAACAATGTAAACAGACAGAAGAGATCAAACGCATGCTGCAGGAGTATAATACACCTATTAACACACAACAATGGGGAGAAAAGTACATAAAATTGGTTATTTGTAATGAAATTACAAGCCTGGAGAGCAGAGGGAATGCAACTTCCCAAGTTTAAATATCCGTGGCCTCGTATCACAATAAGCCGATTATGAAACTATGAAAATAAACTGGATGAACATTAAATGGATTAAGAGCGAGTGAGCTCAGGTCTCAAAATGCACCCAGGAGGAAATCCCTGCATCAGCCATGTGTAAACACACAGGTCCAGGTCTGGGAATGGCTTGGAAATGTGTCAGTGTCCTGTCTTGGAAGGGGTCTGGACACCACCAAGATGCTGCAGAGCCCCTCTTTCCTCTTGAGATAAAAAGAGCTGCAGCCCTGGAGCCTACTCAGGGCAAATACAGAGGTTCGTGCCAGGCCCAGTTTTCCTGCAGCACCTCCCTGCCGTCCCTGCTGGCTGTCCAGGAGCACTGACACGGGGTGTGGGTGTGCAACCACGGGATAACGAGGGTGTGCCTGGCATTAGCAGAGCAACGGGGGAACACCGCATGGTCCTGTGGGCCAAAACTCATGAGGTCAAGTTAATCAGAGTCCTTGGGGAGGAGTCCAGCCCAATGACCATATCACAGCACCTTCAATTTCATCAGAAATGCTCTAAAACTCCCTTTTTCTGTTTCATCAAGCAGAGAGTGAGGAATGAGATGCCCAGGCTTGTGGTGCCTTAAGGCCCCAGGGCAAAATCTGCTTTCACTGTGGAGACCAGCAGCCCAGCAAGCCTGGATTCCCACCACGGGAAGAAGGAAGGCGAGTTCTCTCTCAGAGGGGGGATATTTTCCTTTAAAGGTGGGATACTTCCTTCACAAGCCAAATACATCCTTTTAGAGGTGGGATATTTAACTTTTCAAGTGCTGCATCCACAGTGGGATGGGACTGTTCATTAATAATGATGGTGATGGCCGGGAAAATAAACTCTGTGAGGTTACAGCAACTTGATCATTTATCCAGCACTTTTCCACCTTGCACTGCTCAGGCTCCTCCCTGCACCCACCTGACAGCAGGGTTTGTGTTTTGGCTGGAGCTGGACGCGTGTTCTCCTTCCCTAATTCCCTGGTGGCTTTGGTGGGATGAGGCAGGGAAGTAGCTCCACTCACAGCTTTGTCCTTCCTCTCTGATTCTGGGTTTAACCTCCCAGACAGCACTCACAACCCCAAATTAGCCCGGAATCTAAAACTCAGAGTACACAGAGGCACTCCACGGATGCTCGTTATGCTTAAAGGCTAATTAGAGCTAATAAAAATAATACCAAAGTGTTCAGGGCTCTGCCTGGCTGCTGAATGAGAAGGACGGTGCAAATCAGCACTGAAGGGAGAGCAAATGTGTGGTTTTAATGTATTTTAATGTTTACTAATCCAGCAGAGACATCTGACACCCACCAGGCATGTTTCCAGACAGCTGAAAATTAACAGAGATCATGCCACTAATTATAAAAACAATAAAACAAAACCAAGGCTGCACATTTTAATTAAAGAATCTTCCCTTTTGTTGTTTTTTTTTTTTTTTGATCTATGCCATGTCATATTTCAACAGTAAAAAAAAAATCCCAACGCAAAGCTTCAATGTGCTGTCAGTTGGGTGAAATTGCCCTTGAAAAAAAGCAGCCACCGTTTCCCATCTGTCTGCAGAATAAAGGATTAATGAAAGGAAACCCTTAGTCAATTTAAAAATAATGAGCCATCAATATGGAGCTGCTTCAGCTCTATCAAACTGAATTAACAGCTCATGGCTTTTGGTTTTTTTCCCTCTGTCTCATCTCTTTCTTTCAATACAGTTGATACTAAAAGGCAAAAATCCTAAATTTCACACTTCCCAGCCACCCAATTCCTTGTTTGCTTACAAACAGGTAAAATTTACTAATTTAAGCTGGCCTTAACCTTCCTAAACCAAGAGTACAACTTTCCAGCACCTTTTTTTGACACCTGAACTCCAAGTCCCATGCTGAGGACTTGGGCAAAACCTGGCACAAGCAAAGGCAGTGCCCAGAGCAGCTGGCTTACATGGGATAATTCGAATTGTACCCCAGGTAAAAACCACCTCAACCCCCCAGGTGATGGAGGGAACAGTTCCCTGAGGATCCCAGGTTTCAGGGAAGCACACCAATCGTCCAGAACAGGCTGTGAGCCCACAGAATGTCTTTTCAATCCCCTGCCCTGGAATTGCACGAGCACGGCACAGCCCGAGCAGGCAGAACCCCACACAAAGCTGTTTATATACAATTTTATCACCTATTTCTCCTCTCCCCCTCCACGCTGACCCAGTGAGGCCCAGCGAAGCTCATATATTTTGAATTAATGATGAAAAACTCGTCCTGCCAATCCACCTCCCGTGCTGGCATTTACTGGTGCTCAGGAGCTGTTTGTAATCCTGTATTCTAACCACTATCAATTATCATAAAAAGGTTGAAGTCTTCACCTGCTGTTTGATAAATAATGCATGAGAGAGCTTAACAACAGGCAAGAAATAGCACTGCCAGATCTTTAACGCTTCAAACCCAGCCAGCCCTGCTCCCCAGGGACCTGAACAAAGCCCCTGCTCCAGTGGCAGAGCCTGGGCAGAGAAAGGTGTTTTACAGGTGCCTTTTACAGAGTCCCACAGATCAAAACCCGGGGTTTGCCCATGATGGTGTTAATAAAATAACTGGATTAGCAGGAAGCTGTTAGAACTGGCATCATATGACATTCCAAGGGGGAAAAATAAGGTCTCAATAACCTGAGAGCTCTGTGAGAACACTGATTAAACAAGGAGGTATTCCCCCATCTCAGCAATCCTAGGAATTCTGTGATTCTAGGAATTCTTCTTATGGAAATACATATTTCATACTGCTCTTACTGAGCTTTTTCATTTATTTTTTTGTCCTTTTTTCTTCTTTTTGATCCTCTTATTTTTTTTTTTTATAGACACAGCATCATCCCTCAGGCCCACCCTCAAGCTACACTGCCAAAGAAAAGCAGCATATCCTTCCCTTTCAGCTCCTCTCAGCCAGAGGTCCTCAAAAACCAGAGCCCCCTGTGGGAAAGGTGGAAGGGATGAACACCCATGGTGACGACACACCTTCAGGAGAAATGGTTTCTCACTGCTGACATTAATTAAGTGCCTGGAGGGGCTTCAGCAGGAGCAGGAATGCTGAACAAAAGCACCAAACAAACCCCATATGGTCACTTTACAAATTTAACACGGTAAAACATTAGGAGTTGATACTTGTGGGATTTGAAAGGGTTTTAATAACCCAGGGGAGTCCCTCAGCATCTCATGGCAGGTGGAGCTGAAGCAGGAAATCCCTCCCAGGAGCCTGGAGCAAGCTGAGGAGGATGAGCCCAGCCTGTGGATCCCCAGCAAAGAACCGCCCTGTCCTGCTGCACACACAGCTTAGAGGGAAGTGCAGATCCTGAAATTCCCAGGCTGGAAAAGTCCAGTGGAACACAGCTGAATGTTGGGGAAACCACGAGAGTTTTTTGACCAGAGCTTTGCTTTTACAAGAGAAGTGGGAGAAATTAAGTGCAATCCTTCATGGCCAAGGGAAGGCAAGGAATGGTTCTGAGGACATTCCTGTAGGAGAGATGGACGCTGACAGCCCGCTGGGGGTGTGAGGTCCCACAGGGAAGCAGGATCTGTGGGGTAACAGGCTTAATGTATGTTCTAAAAAGGTCATGGGTAAAAAATAACCACCAGAAAATTCCTTTAG
The DNA here is from genome assembly GCA_013397175.1 of Platysteira castanea. Taxonomy (NCBI): domain Eukaryota; kingdom Metazoa; phylum Chordata; class Aves; order Passeriformes; genus Platysteira; species Platysteira castanea. The sequence goes on from VYXC01000654.1 coordinate 186,274, forward strand.
TAAATAAGTAAGGACAAATGGGCTTTCACTTACCTGATTTAAAAAGCCAGACAAAAAACCCAAACCTTTTCTTTCCCACAAAAAACCCAAGGGGGAGAATATGAATGTGTAGAAAATCACACCCTAAACATCAACGATTTGGTGACCCTATTTCCTTCCTTCACTGGGAAAATTCTTACAATCTGATGAGATATAGTTTATGAAAGAACTCGTTAAATTCTAATCCTAAAAGACAGAAAATTCAATTTTTCCTCAAATTAGTTGCTAAAGGATCTTGAAGTAGCTTTCTTCTCCTCATCAGACTCGAGGATTATCCACCAGAAACCCCAGAGAGGGGAAGAAACAACCCATGGGCCACATCTCAGGCCAGCATTGCATCTTCTCCCCCAGCCCTTTGTATGCTGGGAGGAACTATTGGAAAGATCTGGATGCATCAAACAGAGGATGTGGAGCTGCATGTGAGGGGAAACAGGATCAGTGACCAAAATAAAAGAGAAACAAAAAGAGAACAAATAAAAACTAGCAAAACACACAGGCACACTTGAAAAGTGAGGTAGTTCTGCCTGCTGCTGCTTTCCTCAGGGATGCCCTTTCCAAAAACTATTAATTCCTTGCATGGAAGATAATTTGTCACAGAACTGCTCTTTTAAACTTCAGCCTGTTGTGAAAGTGACAAAATAATAGGCCCAACATGAATGCTCAGCAGTGCATTTCAGAAGCAACATGTGCCAGCTTTTTCATTGGGCTCGTAAACCATCCTGAGAAATAAAACTTTATGCTAGGTAGCAGCAAGGTATAATTATTCTTCTGAAAAGAATTAATAGACATTTGGGCAAAAGCTTGGTAAAAAATGCATAGATCATGGAATGGTTTGGGTTGGAAAGGAACTCAAAGATGATGTAGTTCCACCTCCTGCCATGGGCAGGGACACCTCCCACTGTCCCAGGCTGCTCCCAGCCCCAGTGTCCAGCCTGGCCTTGGGCACTGCCAGGGATCCAGGGGCAGCCACAGCTGCTCTGGGCACCCTGGGCCAGGGCCTGCCCACCCTCCCAGGGAACAATTCCTGCCCAAGATCCCATCCAGCCCTGCCCTCTGNCAGGGGCAGCACCAGCACCTGGCCTGGTTAAACCTCGTGAGATTCTTGCCCCTCCAGACCACAGCTCCTGCAAACATCCCCAGAAAAAAATGGACTTATCAGAAGGAGAACATGATCCCTAGGATTGTGCTAATGGTATAGCTTAAAGACAGCCAGAAAGTCCAGACTTAATGGTTTATTTAATCAGACCCTATGTTCCTAAACAATTGTGTCAATAGGATAAAAATGTGGAATAGCAGAGAAATGATGAAAAATGATGGTTGAATAAAGGAGGAAAAAACTCTCAGAGCCACGGAGCAGAACATTTGGCTTGATTAGCATGACTTTGAAAATCTAAAAGGATACAAGGAGCTTTCACATGAGGCTGTGTAACAAAATAAACCAACAAATGTAATTTATGTTTGAGCCAAGTAGGGCTTTGAAATCCATCATTTATTGAATTATTTTACTGTTCCAAGCACTCTGCTGTTCAAAACAAGCAATAACTTAAGTGTGATTCTTATTAGCAATTCAAAGTTGGAATAAAGAGAAAAATTCTGATGTTTTGGAGCAATCTGCTTAAAAACACAGGGAATATGAGGGAGAAACATATTATCCATGAATTACTAAGCAGTTATCCATCATCAGATCAAAATAAAATTAGTGCAATTAAAGGAAGCTGGGACATGACCATTTAAAAAGTCTTTTTTTCCCCCATGTTTTCCCCTTCCCCTCCTCCTTTTTTGGGGGAGGGATGAAGGGTTATGAAAACATTGAGGACAGCTCATTACTCACCTGGTCCAGATCCCTGCTCCCAGTGCCACATCCAGACCCATGCTGAAGAATGGGAAACGCAAAGCCATACCTGCTCACCCAGGTGTGAAAAGGGACTGGGGTTATATCAGCACTTGAAATGGAAATTTAGGTGAGGTTTCCTTGCAAGGAGGTGATTTTTCAAAAGCATGCCTGGCTTACAGAAAGCATCTTGGAGAAGTAATGGGAATTTTGTCCTGGGGGCCAGACTTCTCAAGATCCTCAGGCACCTCCCAAAGAGACGCAGAATCCCAGGATGGGTCAGGCTGAAGGGAGCACAGTGGGCATCTGGTGGCACCTCCCTGCTCCAGCAGGGCCATCCCAGAGCACAGGGCACAGGATTGTGTCCAGATGGGTCTGGAATGTCCCCAGGGAGGAGACTCCACAGCCTCTCTGAGCAGGGCCCAGGCTCTGCTCCGGAGGCCCCAGCAATGGCACCAGAGGAACGGGCAGGAACTGGTCCCAGGGAGTTCCCCCTGCACAGGAGGCAGAACTTCTGCCCTGGGCAGGTGCCACACCGACTCAGCTTCTCCCTTCCTGGATTTTCTACCGATTCTTTAGATCCCTGTTGTGCTCCAGAGGGAAGCAGGGAAGGGACCTCTGCCTGGATACCACCCTTTGCATCCTGCTCACTGGGAACTGCCACAGGACTCGCGTGCAAACCTTCCCTCTCCCAGCACTTCCCCAGCCCTTTGGCACCATGAGCTCTCAATTTTAGTGTAGTTTTGTCCATTCTAATCAAACACTTCATTTCCCAACAAGGAAAGGTGGGGAATTCTTTTGACACAGAAGAGACAGAAAGGAGACCAGTTTGGGGGCCCATCACACTGCTGAACGTGTCTCCTGCTGTTAACTGGGCTTGGAAAAGATGTGGCTCCAACCACTGAGATGGAATATTGGGAAGAAATTCCTCTCTGTGAAGGTGGGCAGGCCCTGGCCCAGGGTGCCCAGAGCAGCTGTGGCTGCCCCTGGATCCCTGGCAGTGCCCAAGGCCAGGCTGGACACTGGGGCTGGGAGCAGCCTGGGACAGTGGGAGGTGTCCCTGCCCATGGCAGGGGTGGCACTGGGTGGGCTTTAAGGTCCCTTCCCACTCAAACCAGTCTGGGATTCCTACACAGGACTCAGCTGAACAAAGGTGAATTTTGAGAGCTGAGGTGGCTCAGCTCAGCAGAGCCCCAGCAGGTCCCAAGAGCTGATCCCAGACTGAGCAGCTCCAGCGCCCAAGAACCAGCAGAGCTGGGAATTTTGGAAAGGGAGCACCTGCCCAGAGAGCTCACCAGAGCTGAGGGAAGAAGGATGAATGCATTCTGAGCTGCAGGGTAGGAACTCCATCCTTTGACAAAGAATTCACATAGAAGACCATTCCTCAGAGAGCAGAAGTTCCATTCACTCTGATACCAGAGACATGAGAGGAGACCTGAGCTCCCCAGGAGTCACTGCCATGGGACATCAGAGCCAGGCTGACCTTTCCTGGGAGCTGCTTGGAGCAGCCTCCTCAGACTTATCAACCCTGCTTTGGGCTCTGTTTTACACTCCAAAATCAAAGCAACACCAAAACACTTGGAAAGCACGTCACCGTTCTAGACACCAACCCCAACCATCCCCTCCCGCTCCCTGGAGCAAAATTGGTTTTAAACAGCTTTAAAATCTATCAAATCCTCCAAATCTTGCACTGCTTTAGTGAGACTGTGAAGGAGAAGACAATCTCCTTGGTAGCACTGCTACTGAAACATTTGATACTGCAAAATTATATGGAAGAAATAATTAGGGGAAATATGCAGTTCTTTATTGGCAAAGGTAAATAGACACCCTGGGAATATGAATGGTTCACGTACTGCAATTTGAATAATTTATTCTGAATACTCAAACTGTCATAGATGAGCTGTTCAGAAAAATTCCAATCACTCTGAGGAGAATTTCCAGTAAAAAAGGAAATCCCAAACCCATTTTGAAAAGGTCTTGGCATTACGGACCTGAATCGTGATTCACAGCAATTATCCCTACCCCAAAATGGAGTTAAATTCCTCATTTTTGTCATTCAAACATCGCTTCTCTCTCTCATCCCTGGAGGTAATTCCAGGACCTCTATTTCACCTCCCTCAAGAGCATCAACACCAGGTTAGGATATTTTTCTAGACAGCTGACAGCACAAAAATAATTAAATATTTCCAACTCCGTCCCTATTTTCTACCCTTAAGAATTAATCAGTTTCTAGAAGGACAACTTTTCTCTACTACTTCCACCCCAAATTATCTCCTGCTTTTTGAAACCTATATATTTTTTTAAAGGCAAAATTTAAAAAAAAATTACTGAAAGAGGAGAATTGCAGAGATCTTTTTAACAACAGCTCTGCTTAAGGTCCTGACCACTGCTGATGTGCTGATAAATAGAAGTAGAATAATAAACTGATCCATTTTACAGCTTCCTCAGTCTTTACACATTTTTCCTACACAAAAAACATGAGAATTTAAATCTATGGCATGAAAACAGCATTAGACACCAAATTGATTCATTACTTCCAAATGAAATCCTTAATACCCAAATTTGGAGAATGCATCACTTCGGGACAGAAATGAACAAATGGGCTGGAATGAAACAAAAATAATTTCCATAAATTTTGGCCTCTTTTGCCATCTCGTGAATTTAGAAACTAAATCAAATTGCCAGGAAAGGAGTAATACTTCCTCGTGCACATTTTGATTGAAGCACCTGCAGGCAGAGTTGAGAAGCAACACCTATGAGCCAACTGCTGGCATGAAAAATGGGAAAAAAACATGGATAGAAGCTATTAAACCCAAAAATATTCTATTTTTCATCTCACTGAGGACATTTATTTATTAGCTGAGTAAATGATGGAGGAATTTGTGGACAGTTCTTGGACCAGAGCATTTAGAAACATAAACCAAGTCAGCTACGGTTGGGTGTCTCTTGATTCCCTGGCACTTGCACCCTGGCACAGGCTCCCCACACCCAGCCAGGGAGGCAGCAGCAGGAAATCCTAGTGCAGAAATTTTCCTGGAATGTTCATTGCTCCCAGTGGATTTCTATGGCCCCGTTTAACCCCTTTCTCTAAGTCTGATCAGCACACTCCTGAACAGCACAGGAACGCTTCAGACAATCCAGAGCTAGAGCCAGTACTGCTCCCAGCACCACAGAGTTTGGGTTGGAAGGGACCTGAAAGTTCATTCACTCCCACCCCTGCCATGGGCAGGGACACCTCCCACTGTCCCAGGCTGCTCCAAGCCCCAGTGTCCAGCCTGGCCTTGGGCACTGCCAGGGATCCAGGGGCAGCCACAGCTGCTCTGGGCACCCTGGGCCAGGGTCTGCCCACCCTGCCAGGGAACAATTCCTGCCCAAGATCCCATCCAGCCCTGCCCTCTGGCAGTGGGAAGCCATTCCCTGTGTCNCCCCCTGGCTCCCCGAAGGGCCCAGGGATGAGCAGATGGAGCAGAACTGCACAGCCCTGTGACATGGCATAGTCAGTGATCAGTGTCCAGCAGCAGCCACGTGGGGCACACGGATCAATACAAATCCACTCCTCCTGTTCGAATTCGTCCAGAACATTCCACAAAGGTAACAGCTTCTGACAGAAGTTACTCAATTTGGCAGCTATTGGATCTAATGGATCACCTCTCTTCCTGTATAAAAACATAAAGCTGCAATAAACTCCACAGAGCAAAGCCTAATTTGAGCAGATGTTATAATGGGCCCGGGCCTGATCCAGGTCAGATTTGTACTGCTGGCTAATCTAATGTCTTAGACCTGGGATTAATGACCACAGAACAGCATCAGCACCCAGAGATTCAGCAAAACACTGCTGGCACTCATCACTAAAATCACATCATCCACCTCGACTGCTCCCTGAGCTGGAATGGCCAGGCTGGGCCTAGACCCTCGGCCTACAAGGGGTCAGATTTAATTCCAAGGTTTATTTATTGGCTGCAACACCTTAATTTAGACCTGCACACCACACCACATCTCCACTGCCAGACAAACCAAACCCTGAGCTGGTGAAGATATATTTGAGAAGGATAGTCAAAAGCTGGTCAAAAACATTCATAAACACTTTAGGGAGCTGTAACATTGTCCAAAGATGTGGGAAAAAACTATGTGTGGTCAGAGAGGCATAAAGACAAAGGCATGAACTAGATTAAAAATCAACTGAAGCACTTTCTCCCTGGAAACATTTCACAGGAATGATAACAACATATAAACCAATAATTTGAATTTTTTCCATTATAGAAATGCTACAAAAAATATTGCACCAAGTAAAAGCAAAATGTAGAGAGTCCTCAAAGTGCCTTTATGGGAAAACTAAGAAAAATCAAGAAGAAATCACAGTTTGGTGTCTTTCCACATCTATACATACACTGCAAACTTGAGAACTCTCAGAATCCCTTGAAATGGTAAAACTAAGATGACTTTCCCTCATAAAGCTGATTTTTGAATGATAGGAAGCAATAGGTGAAAGTTTTTGTTTAAAATGAAAGAGTGAGATGTTCATGAAGGCAATACAAGAATATCATGGAATCATTTAGGATGGAAAAGCACCCTCAAGTCATTAATTCATCCTTCTTCCTGAAACAGGGGAAAAGTAGGAAATGAACATGGAGCCACAGCTCTTAAGGAATGCCTTTCCTGTGCTCAGCCACAGCAACCTTCCAAGTTGATTTTACTAAACAACTTTTCCCCTGGGATAGCAGGACCCTTCCTTCTTTAGGGCTAATTAGCTCAATTCCAGCCCACCCTGGTGGTCACTGAACATTTAATTAATGAATACTCAAGAGTATAACTCCCAGTCCTTATCAGCACACCTAAACCCACCTCAGGAGGGAGGCTACAGATTTTGTGCCTCTGGGGACATTTTCTTCAATCCCTGTTTGTTGGAGTCCAGGGCATTCCTCGGGCTGCCCTGGGGGGTGTGGGACCCTGGCAGAGAGCCCAGGACTCTGTCTTGGATCTCAGTCCATGGGAAAAACTACCAACATTGCAAGAAGAACTACAAACCACAAGAGTGTGAAATAGATAGTAGTTTAGTTTATCACAGGGTGAAAATGTAGAATTTGGGTTTTTGGAATGAGGGCTGAGGAGGCAAGATGGAGGGCTTAGGGTGTTGTCCCTTTCTCCTTCTTGTTCCTTGTCTCTCCTCCATCTTCTGCTGTGACGGCAGCACAAAAAGATTGGTAGAATGGAATCGAGGTAGAAATGACATGTCTAGAATAGGTAAAAATTAATTGGTATAGAATTGTAAATAAAAATACGTTGTGGAAGATGGTTGGGTCAGAGAACTGGTAGAAAAGGTGCGGGACCTCCCGACCTTGGGGCAGTTCTGATGGAGTTCAGCCTGTGCTCTGCTTCTGCAGTGGGAAGCTGCAGGAGCTGAGAGATAAGAAGAATAAACAACGTTGAAACCTGAACTTGCAGACTCCATTCATCTTTCTGGCTCTGGTGTGGGACTTTTAGGAAGAAAGAGCTAGCCGAACAACAAATGTCCTGGGTATGAACCCTGACAACTGTCGATGGTCCCTGAAAACCCAGTTAAACCAGTTTGGACCAGCACGGAAATCCTCAGTGTGCCTCAGCAATCAGGTCCATTCTTCCAGCATTACAAATAATAAAACTGAAAACAAATTGGTCTGAGAGAATTAGCGGGGGAAAAACCCCACAGCTTTGTTTCCTGCATTTTTGTGCCCTATTTCCCCCGAGTCCCTCCCCACAGGGGGTTGTGGAAGGGGATTTGTGGCATGATCACACATCCTCTGCCTCCCCAGGAAGCCAGGCTGACAAAAGGTTGCTGCTGAGAGAGAAGGAAGATGAAAAGGTGGAAAAATAACACCTGACCCACCTACAGCCATGAGAGCTGCACTTCCCTGTGTCAGACATCCCCAGGGAACGTGGAGGGAACAGAGCAAGAGGTTTTGGGGTTTCCTCCCATTATTCATTAGAGCACTCAAAGCAAAGGGAAGGGGGGAAGAAAAAAACCCCACCAAAATAAAATCAAACCACTCCAACACTCACTGATTTTTCTAGGATGGGAAAGAACACAAAGCATTCCTAACTGTGGAATGCTTTTGTTCTGCATGGAACACCAAGATATTAGTTCCTACTCGTGCTCACATTGAGGGGATTCACTTTGGTCTGCTTGTTTCCTCTACCCCAGCCTCTGCTTTCTCTTCCAAATTCTAATTTAATCTCTAAATCTTTAAATCTTGCCTTGTAGAAGTCCTTTCCCAAGAGTTAACTTTCCATCAAAAACCCTGCCCAAAGATTCAAGCCCTTGAGAATTTCAGGATGCTACTCTGAAGGGAAAAGGCACGGGTGGCTCCATATGGGGTCCTCCAAAAACGTGGGGTACAGTGGCAATGAGAAAGTCTGACCTAGGAGTAAGGCTCATTCAGTCTTTAAAACAAGCAAAAACCAAGTCTCAAATCCAGTAATTAAATAAAAATAAATCCATGGGCAAAAGTAACCCTCTGCCTATAAAAATCATCCAGAAAAAATCAGGTTTCCTGCTAATATGATCTGAAATACTATCAGCCAATTCAGTTCAACACAGGAAAAATCATAAAATAATTCATTTATTCCTTAAGAAAGGTCAATTTCTAGGATTGCTCACATGGGCACAATTACAGTGTAATTTACTTTTGTACCTAAATTACTTGATATAAAGAGATATTCATCCCACGGTGGGAAACTGTCAAACCTTAACATCTCTGCTGATCTCAAGAAGATCTTTAAAGGTCATGCATGGTACCTGTGTGCCTGACTAGGAAAACAAGCAACAGTTATTTGGGAAAATATTTTCATTCTGTGAGATTTGCTGGTCTCTGGCTTCCTGTGAATTAGGAATGATTGAGCTCAATGTGCCATGGCACAACATAACTAAACATCTGTTTCTGAAGAGCAGGATTTTCTGTTTATTGTGTTGCCAGCACTCAATGACCCCATGCACTGGATGGAATGAAATGTCCCAGCCATTGTTTTGTGATCTTGAGATTCCAAAGCCTTAGAAAAGCCATTCCAACATCAACAGCAGACCCTTGGAAGCTACAGTGCAGTGCAAGAACTAAAACGAGGAGGAGATTTCACACTTTATGTGAGCTAGAGACATATCTGTATAGATGAGAACAAAATTAGGTGGATTTTTATTTCTGCATCTCTTGGCAATCCCAATATAAAGTTTGGTCACTGGAAATGAAGAACACCATACACTCCTTATGAACTTTTCTATCACAGACTGGGTTGGGTTGGGTTGGGTTGGGTTGGAAGGGACCTCAAAACTCATCTCATTCCAACTCCTATGCCATGGGCAGGGATGCCTCCCGCTAGACCAGGTTGCTCCAAGCCCTGTTGAGCCTGGCCTTGGACACTCTCGGGGATGTAGAGTCCACAACTTCAACCTCTCTTTCTAAGGGTTTTCACAAAGTTTTTTTGACGGCAAAGTTGGTTTGGATTTCTTTATAACCCCTTGCTGTTAGTACAGATTTATTTCTAATGAGTAGGGAGGATGAAAGGCTCCGAGAGATGAGCTCTGGCAGCCAAACCATTTCAGCTGAGGGGGTCATTCCACCAAAACTGAGCAGCCCGCACCTGGAGCACATCAGGATACAGTAACAGCTTGCCAAGAACCAACACATCTGATTCAAAGAGCACATCTGTCTTCGTAGCCCTCCTTTGGACACTCCTGACTACAGGAAAACTCCCCCAGAAGGAAAAGAGCCTGGTTTCAACAGCCACCTCAGTACCAGAGCTTTTCAGCACACAGGTGTATTAACAATTGATTTATAGAGGGGTTTTACCCATAAATGCATTTATCCGTCTGACCTTGAGCAACTCGAACAAGGAATTCCCCCAGGAATAACAGCAAAGGGGTTCCACCAGCACGGCCTGACTGTTCACCATCTCAAGCATCCACGATAAACCACAACCACACACGGCACAAAACCAGGCCCAGCTTGCAAGGTTAAAAAAAACCCCTAAACACACAGAACAAAAAGCAGGAAAGAGCAGTAATTTACTCTCAGGAGTAACAGCTGATTGTAACAGGGTAAAGCACTTCATCCCATCACAGTACTCTGCACAAATGCAATGCTCAGACCACAGATCAACGACCTGAGAACTCTGTGACTTAACAGGAGAAATAAAATACTGAAGAAAAGGGACATTCATTTTCTTTTTGAAATTTCCGACTTTGTGCAAGTTCTGCCATTACAGAGGTGTCCATAAAGTCATGTTCTTAAACTTAGAGGGAACCAACAAGCAACCTTCCAAAAGCCAGGGGGGAAACCCAGAAGACCACGTTGTTAGCACTCCTGTCATGCTGCAGAGTAAAATTTCAGCTTTACCCAAACACAGCACAACCAAAGACTGACCAGAACTTTGTCCTCTGCTACCATCCCACTGCCTTAAGAAAGTCTGTTTGCAACAAGGCCCTAAAGACTGGTTATAAATAACTTGTTGTATAAATAATTGTGGGGCACTCACCGTTGCGACTCTCCTCGTCAATGGGAACTATTGTGGCTGGAGGACCTGTTCTGGCCAACTTGCAATCTATAAAGATGAAAAGAAGAGTTATTTCTCATTCCAAAAGTAGGATCTTGGGGGTTTTGTAGTTGGGGTTTTTTTAAAGTCAGTGCATTTGGCATGCTGAAGGCAAGTATTCCCTTAAATGTGATGCAGGTCTGAGCTACAGCTGATAGTAAAGTTACACTCACAGAGGATCAAAATCAGAACTGTTTGCTTATCCCTCACTCAGACAAACTTTGTAAAGCTAAGGAGGATGTGATGACAAAAGATCTCAGGTATGATCCGTATTTAAAACGCTTAAAACTTTACATCATTTTTCCTCTTCCTTTGCATGTCATGAACACACACCCCTCAAATCACAGAATCCTGGAATGGTTTGGGTCAGAAGGGCCTTAAAGCCCACCCAGTGCCACCCCTGCCATGGCAGGGACACCTCCCACTGTCGCAGGCTGCTCCAAGCCCCAGTGTCCAGCCTGGCCTTGGGCACTGCCAGGGATCCAGGGGCAGCCACAGCTGCTCTGGGCACCCTGGGCCTGCCCACCCTCCCAGGGAAGGATTGTTGTCACATTCCACCACGATCCACTTGGATGGCTACACTAATGAATCTGTTTGTGTCTTGCTCTAGAGATCCCATCAGGAATCTCAGTGTCGGTCAGGACACAGGGAATAAGATGGTAATTTAACCCAAAGAAATAACAAAGGAATGATTAAGGGGTATAAATCATAATTAAAGCTTCACAACAGAAACAAACATAATTTGAATTTAATTGCAACAAAAAGGATCTACATAGTGAATGGAATTTTAATAACTCTAAGGAGAACACAAATGAAAAGCAGACGAGCAATGTTCAGGAAGTCATATTTTGCCATCTTACCCTCATATTGCCAGTCTGGAGTCAAAAGTTTAGAGTCATCAATGGAAGCAGAGCAGAATAACGAAAGAAAATAAGTAAGAGTTTGTTGGTTTACTCAAAAGAGAGGTTCAAAGATATCAAGCAGTACATGCAGAGCTAGCAAATGCATAAGTGTAGCCTTATAATACATAAAAGCATGATCACCATGTGTGATGACTGTATTTTAGAACCAGTAAGGTTTTCTACATTGAACAGCAGAAAACCACTACCCCCTTTGAAGCACATGGAAATAAAAGTTTGTTAGGAAGAGCTTTCCATTTTCCAACAGCCTCATTGACTCAGCAAGAAAAGAGACAACCATTCTCCTTCCCAATTCACCATGGAAGACTGTCTGAGATGGCAGCTCATGATTTTATAGACTTTAAGAGGTTCTTGTGATCCACAGTCCAACCAAACCTCATTTGTTTAAAATGGTACCTTCTAATCAAGTTCTGGACTCAAAATACGAAAGAAAGACTCAGGTATTACAGGTTTGTTTGGGGTTTTTCGGATTTTTTCTCTTACACACAAATCCCAACAGAAAATCATCTGTAAATTAAACACAAGCGGAGATAAATTCTATTTCCCAGCTTAAGGTAAAAATTACACATTCATCAGCTGCAAAGGACCCACACAGTAGCTTGTTAGAGCCTCTAATTACCTCAGCACAGACAAGGCCTACGAAGGGAGGTGAGAATAGCGAAGCATTTGCTCAGATCTCTGTTTAGGTGATGCCCCTAAAGGACACCTCTGCATCACTGGGATTTCCTCCAGCAGCAGCTTTGTGTCGCTGCTGCTCAGTTCAACTTCAAGGCTGGACATGTGAACATCCAAAGATTCATCCATATCAACAGCCTGAACACTGCTGGAATTCCCGGAGCCCAGCCCTGTGTGCACACAGCTCTGGAACAGCCCCAGCCAGGAGAGCCCACAGCCTCTGTGCACACTCTGCTCGGGGCCGGGCACTGCCCAGGGCAGAAGTTGTGCCTCCTGTGCAGGGCAATCGCTGCCATCGGGCCCTGCCCGTGGCTCTGGGGCCATTGCTGGGCCCCGCAGCAGAGCCCGGGCCCTGCTCGGAGCCCTCCCTGCAGCCAGGGACAGCCAGGGCTGAGGGCCCCTCTGGGCTGGGGCTCCTCTCGAGGCTGCCCAGCCCCAGCTCCCTCAGCCTTTGCTGGGCACGGAGATGCTCCCGGCCCTTGCTCAGCCCCGCAGCCTCCGCTGGCCCCGCTCCAGCAGCTCCCTGGCCCTGCTGTGCTGAGGAGCCCCGAGCTGGGCACGGCCCTGCAGAGGTGCCCCCGGGGCTGGGCACAGGGGCAGGATCCCTCCACCCAAACAGACACTGAAAAATACAGGGAGCTGCTGTGGGTGCCCCTCACTCACCCTCCTCACGTCGCTGCCTGCAGAGATCCCCACCACACTGGCTGTGCCATCACAGAATCATCTGGGTTGGAAGAGACCTCCAAGATCACCAAGCCCAGCCTGTGACCAAGCACCTCCGTGCCCACTTCACCATTTCAAAGTGCCCCAAGCAGTCTAAATAAAATTATTAATGCATGAACTCTCCCTTCCTATTCCTTTCATTCTTCTATGGTCTACTTTGATACATAACAATTGAAAATTTTCTGTTTGGTTGGTTTCTAAGAATTAAATAAACTATTGTTTTATTTTAAAGCTTTTTGTTTTGCAGGCATTAACAGAGCAAATAAATCACTGGGAAAAGCACATCTTTCATACCACTGTAGTTTCCTATGAGCACATTGTGTGGGAAGATAAGAAATATTTGCATTATCTATATGAAACATGGCCTTTGATTTTTTTTTCCCCCCCGGTCTTATTTCTTCCCCTGAATACAATAAAAATTCCAGGGCCATAACAAAACCAACTCTAACTTTTTCTAGAGATGTCTGTTATCATTTTCTAGACATTCAGGATTTGGGGAACTGAAGAACTCTTCAACAAACTGTTAATTAGGGCACAGGAGCTCAATGGTACAAACTTTTCTGCAACATTCTTTTCAACAGTGACCACCACACACACAACCAAACTAAATATCCAAATAAAAATCCGAAGTAGGGACAACTTTTCAGTCCAAAAATTGCATTTATCTCACTAAAAGAATAACCATGTTTTTTTTTTAAACTCCATGAGCTTTTCCCCCATCTTCTCTGTTTCCACGATGGTATTTTCTCCCTGCTGGGTGTCCCAGTGAAATGCTCACTGGAATCAGACCAACTTCAATTTTATATTCAATAAAGAAACTATCAAAATTACAAGTCAAATACATGTTCACATGTTAACAATTTTTCCCAAAGTTGGTTTTCCATCGAACATATCTGAATTTCCAGAATGGTAATCAAAGCGTTCTACAGTGCATTGAAAAGGAAAAAGGAATATCCAGCATTCCAATGTGGCTCTCGGGAGTCTCAGAGAAAAGGCAGAGCTGGCCAGCGAAATTCAGCAATTTGCAGAGGATTTATTGCAAGCGTGAGCAGGTGAAGCAAGAAAATCTATCATGAGATAAATTTCAGTGGAAAGAAGAGATTAGAGCAAGGGCCAGAACTAGGGGAGAAAAAACCCAAGCAGGATGGGAGTAGGAAACTTGTGGATTATCCACATGGCACCAGTAAGAGATTTGTGAGGAAACACAGTTTTATTGCATAGATAAGAGTTTACAGATTATTTCACCTAATTTCACCATGCCAAATCTCAGATTGCTTTTGCTTTTTCAGACGTGTCACCTTCCCCTTCTGCAGGGGCAAACCTAAGAAAGCCACAGCCTCAGTTCCACGTCCACCACCACACGCTGAACAGATAACTCTAAAACTGCAGTCTTGACACAAATTTCCAATTCAGAGACAATAATTTTAATTAAAAACCTTAAAGACAAGTGGCAAGTTGTAAATACATAGGTGGTACCTTTTTTTTTTCCCCTCACAAAACAGAATCAATAAACAGCAATATGAGTTCAATAAACCATAAGCTCAAGCACTGTGTTGTACAATCAGGCACCAGCCAGAGCCAGTGGCAATTCCTGAGGACATGAAAAGGAACATCTTTGGGCTGAGCCAGGTGCAGAGAAAGGTTATTCCCAGCGTCAGGAGGATGGAGAATCTGTCCTATAAAGATGACAGAAGTTGGAATTTATTTAATCAAGGAAAATGGAAGCTCTCCAGAAATACACTTGGGGAAATTAGCAAGGAGGAAAAAGTTTCTTAAGAGCAACATCAATGAGCAGTGTCCCTTAGGAAAGGGATTCCATGAACTCTCCTAAGCGATGTTATGTGGAAGAGGCTCAGTTTTTAGGAGAATCGCAGAATGGCTTGGGTGGAAGGGACCTCCATCCAGTGCCACCCCTGCCATGGCACGGACACCTCCCACTGTCCCAGGCTGCTCCCAGCCCCAGTGTCCAGCCTGGCCTTGGGCACTGCCAGGGATCCAGGGGCAGCCACAGCTGCTCTGGGCACCCTTTGCCAGGGCCTGCCCACCCTCCCAGGGAACAATTCCTGCCCAGTATCCCACCCAGCCCTGCCCTCTGGCACTGGGAAGCCATTCCCTGGGTCCTGTCCCTCCAGCCCTTGTCCCCAGTCCCTCTCCAGCGCTCCTGGAGCCCCTTGAGGCCCTGGCAGGGGCTCTGAGCTCTCCCTGGAGCCTTCTCCTCTCCAGGTGAGCATCCCCAGCTCTCCCAGCCTGGCTCCAGAGCAGAGGGGCTCCAGCCCTGGGAGCAGCTCCACGGCCTCCTCAGAACTCACTCCAGTTGTCTCAATTTTTTTCTCCAGTATTTTGTTTAAATGTTCCTCAACAGAAATGATTTCAGCACTAAGACTGCTTTATTCAACCTAAACAAGCCCAGAGTAATTGCAGCCCCAAAGGTGACTTAGGAAGGAAATATTTCCACAAGACTTTAAATCCAGAGAGCAGACAGGTGCCCCATGTCATTGTGTGGGCCTTGGCAGAACTCTTTTAGCCATTATTTCACCTCTTCCAATTTTACACTGCAGTTTAATACCAGAATGTATTACCAGAACATGTCTCTGTTCCAACTTTCTCAACAAAAAACAAGTTGTCCTTGAAATTCCTGGGCATAATGGAGTAGTTTTTGGAGTCAAATCACGATAAATCAAACACTCTTAAAAAAGGAAAAGCATTCCATAAATGAGCTTGCCTCCCTACAGTTTTCATGATGCATTTTATGTTTAAGCAGCAATGCTGGTAAATGGAATCCTGAGGCAGCACCACCCCTGCCCCAAACTCCTTACAGAAAGGGCAAATAGAACTTACTAAATAAAACAAGCTCTGAAGGCTTTCCTAAGACCTTGCAGCAAAGCATTTCTGTTCCTGTTGTTAACTTCACTGTTTTCCCTAACAGTGCTTCTGCTTTACCCTTCCATAATCAAGAGAAGGGGATAAATAAAGGGCCTCTCTCCTTGGGAGCAAAGTGAGAACCTCTTTAGCAAACTCTCCATGTAACAGTGTCAAGGCTCAGCTCCATTTGGTTTCTGCTAGCTAATTTTCATTATTTTAATTTCTAATTATTTTTAATGAGGTGGCTCAGAGGAAACCCTCAGTCACTGTCCTAGACGAGCTGCTCAGCAAGGTCAAACAGCCTGAGCAGAGACGAACACAACTTGGATAATCAGGTGTTTTCCCACTGGAGACCTGCTGGATCATCCTCCTTTCACCTTCGAAACCCCTTCAAATCCCCTTCCCATCCAGCAGCTCTCTTCCTTGGAGGACTTGTCTCAGTTTTACAGCTAAAAGCACAGAGAATCATCTCTGAAAATTAAAACAATGTTAATGAGCTGGCTAACAACAGACTCCCAGTGTGGGGAGCCAACAGGCAAAGCTAGGAGCTCTGCAGATACCCGAGAGGAGAGTCTCCAGCGGGAGGTGTCCCTGGCAGGGGGGAGGACGGGATGATCTGGGATGATCCCTTCCAACCCAGAGCAGCCTGTGACTCCGTGGTCACACGAGCTGGGGTTTGCCTGACAGCCCAAGGTCCCCTCCAACCACCACTGCCCCATGGCAATGGGGGTTTGCAGTTTCCACCTGCTCCCTTTCTCCTCCGGAGCTCTTCTCTTCATTCCCACCATCCCAAAGGCCATCTGCATCCTCACAGCCCCTCTGCCAGGGGACTGCCACCTCCAAAGGGACCGGTTCCTTCAAAAAGGGCTTTCTCAGGACTTTCCACACTGGTCTCCTGCTCCCAGTCACTGGAGGGACTCCCAGACTCACAGAATGGTTTGGGCTGGAAGGAACCTGTGGGATCATCTGGTTCCAACCCCTGTTGTGGACAGGGACACCTTTCACTATGAACAAAACATTAAGGAGTAGCTGGAGACACCTGAACTCCTGCAGCACTCACTGTCTGTGGAGGTTAAGAAGCTGCAGCAGCTTTTGTGAATCTCTCCTCCTTGGTGAGAAGCCCCACTCTCACATTTCTGAGAGGTCCCACACATTTTTCCAAACTCACATTTCTGAGAGGCCCCACATTCANAAGGTCCCACACTTACATTTCTGAGAAGCCCCACACTCACATTTCTGAGAGGTCTCACACTCACATTTATGAGAAGCCCCACACTCCATTTCTGAGAGGCCTCACACTCACATTTCTGAAAATCCCCACGCTCACAGTTCTGAGAGGCCCCACACATTTCTGAGAAGGCCCACACTCACACTTCTGAGATGCCCCACACTCATATTTCTGAGAGGTCCCACTCTCACATTTCTGAGAGGCCCCACACATTTTTCCAAACTCACATTTCTGAGAGGCCCCACATTCACATTTCTGAGAGGCCCCACACTCACATTTCTGAGAGGTCCCACACATTTCTGAGAGGCCCCACACTCACATTTCTGAGAGGTCCCACCTCATCCACACTGAGACTCTGACAATGCAGGCACCAAGGCAGAGGAGTCACAGCCATCCAAAATCACCTATACACTCCCCCTAATAAACATAGTCACTTGGAAACCCCAAATAGCCACTCATACTTTCTATATCCCTAAATTCCTTCTCAGTAAAACATTTGAATGACCTGGGACCAGTGTTGGGAGAGGGCTGTTCTGGTCTTTGAGTCACATGGCTTCAAAGTTTAATAAGAAAAACAGCTTGGCCCACAAAGCCCTAAAAATTTAAGTGACTTTAAGCACAACAAGGTTTCCCACAAGACTTGAGAGGGGATTTTTTTTCCCATTAACAGAGCACAACTTTGGGAAAAGTTCAATAATTTAGTCCTACCCCTCTCCAGAGACAGAAGGAGTTTTACTTTGACACAAAAAATAAGTGAGGAGCCCTGCAGGGAGAACAGCACAATCATCTGGAAAACAAGCAGCCAGCCTGAACCTTCCTGGGGAAAACAAACAGTTATCCTGAACTTTCCTGGGGAAAACAAACAGCCAACCTGAATCTTCCTGGGACACAATTCTGGGAAATAGCTGCGATCTCCTCCCAAGTGCTCCTGAAATAAAACTGGGAAAAAAATACACTTCCATATGCTAATCACCAACTCTTCTTCCAGCTGCTGCAGAAACACTCAATCATTACTCTGAGTTATTTCATTATTTATCTTATATTCAAGTTTGCTTTTATTTAGTCAGATAAATTGTTCCGTTTGTTTTTATTTAAACAGTCGCAGGGAGTGCAACGGGCAATTTCAAACCTCTGACTCAGTTCCTAGCAGATACTCAGCCCAATTTAAAAGATTTTCCATTTAATAAAGCTCTACCCACTAACTGCTGAAGGAAATTATTTTATTTGTTAGCAGAATAAAAGTTTATTCTTTAATTTTAACTGAAACAAGAATCAAACTCTAAACCTTGTCAGTAGCTGTGGAAGGCTCCTCACCATCAATCCCTTACTTCCTAGAGCTGCTGCCCAAGACAGAAAAGAACAAAGTATTAACTCTTAAATTTGTCTTCAGGAAGAATTTTCCCAATTCTTCCTTAATGCACAAGAGTGTGCAGCATCCACAACATCTTGGAGCAAGCTTAATTTGAACAAGTCACTGCTTGTGCATGTGCTACGACCCTATCTCAGTGCAGGAAGAAGCAGCATCCAACCATTCCCTACCGACCCTCTATTCCCTTTATGTCTCCAATAAACTACGTTACCATCCCCAAATACTGCAGCAAACAAGAATTTACAGCGAGTTCGGGGCTCTGCTCCACTACAGTGACTGCGTGCTGTCAATAAGACACACAGTAAAATGCAAAAGTCTTCAAGGAGCCACTAAAGCCACTTTCTTTGATAGGACTGTGAGAGAAAAAACCTTGGATAGCTCAACATCCATCATGGAGAAAACCTCTGTGGGAATAAGGCAACAACTTGTTTGGTACCACAAGAAGCCTGGCCCAGCAAGCAAGTCCAAATTATTTTCCAAAGAGTGGGAGCGGAGTTCAAAAACAGCAGAGGGGACCTAGGACCTAGAGGGGAGCAAACAGTCTGGATTTGTTGTTTTGTTTCTTCCCCTTTGTGTTTATAAACACTGTAATTTAGCTCTAGAGAGAAGTAAACAAGGCCTTCCTTCAACCACGACCCTTTCCATCGTGGAGAGAGGAAGAAAAGAAGAGCTCGTGAAAGAAGGTTTGGAGAGTCAAAGACGAAGAGAGGCTGAGAAAGCTGGGGCTGCTCAGCCTGGAGAGGAGAAGGTTGTGTGGAGAGCTCACAGCTCCTTCCAGGGTCTATAGGGATCCAGGGAAACTGGAGAGGGACCCTGCAGCAGGAACTGGAGGGACAGGACACAGGGAATGGGTTCAGAGTGCCAGAGGGGAAATTTAGATGGGATCTTGGGCAGGAATTGTTCCCGGGGAGGGTGGGCAGGCCCTGGCCCAGGGTGCCCAGAGCAGCTGTGGCTGCCCCTGGATCCCTGGCAGTGCCCAAGGCCAGGCTGGGCACTGGGGCTGGGAGCAGCCTGGGACAGTGGGAGGTGTCCCTGCCATGGCAGGGGATGGAATTTTGGATCTTTAATGTCCCTTCCAACCCAAACCATTCAGTGATTTTAAAGTATTTAAAGCCTTTTCTCCCCATTTCCTCCACATGGTTAAGCCCATCAAACACTTTTACAGAAGTCTTGGAGATACAAAGTGGGAATCACCAAGTCCCATCCTCAAGCCTGAGTCACTTATTGTGTTGGTAAGGACACAATAAAGGAAACTCTCACACCTGCTAGGTTCAGCAGAAAGGAGAGAAAAGAGGGACTTTATTTACATTTCTCATACTTTATAGGGTTCTCAATTCCACAAGGGATTGGAGGACATGTCACTTCCTCCTCAATCCCACTGGAGAAAAAGGATGCTCCTCAAACTTTCTCTTATCACAAAAGGAATGAAAAACAGAAAATACAGTTAGGTAAACATTGGCCATTATTTACATGAAAGTGTGTGAAAATCTGACTCCAAATATGTAAATTATCAGAAGGCTAAGGAAAACCATGGCAACAACTGATAACACTGTGGCCATTTTAAATAAGGAATTAAGTTATTAATGAGGAAATGGACACTTGATTTCTGCCTGACCACGAGCTGGAAATTAAAGAGAGTTTGTGTGTGTGGCACACACAAGACCCAGGATGGAACGAGGCCAGAACATCCGCACTGATTCCCTAAAACCCTGCCAGCACAATGAATGCCACGAGGGCAGTTGTGACCCTGAGGTGGCTGGGGATGGGACAAGCTGCTGCGAGAGACCAATTCCAGAAATCTCCATCGTTCACAACCCCAGGATGTCAATGCTAAAACCTCCAGCGTTGGGGCTTTTATGGACTGAAACCCCCAGCAAAGCTCCCGGGAGCTGGTGATCCCTGGGAAAGCGACAGCAGCTTCTCCAAATTGGAGAGGCAAGGAGTGAAATTCTTACAAAGCTGAGTTAAAACACCTCACTTTTTGCTCTGCCTGAACAGGTATTTCTGTTCCCAGCTGCACTTGGTTCTCCAAAACGCCCCAACTGCTCCTGAAGGAAGCAGTGCTTTGTCCTTACCTCCATTCCCATTCAGCAGGGAGCACTCAAGGGGAAAGCACAGCCCTCAAAGAGCGTCTAAAACTCGATTTACAGACTGAGGGTCCTCATAAAGAGCCACATAGAGCCATACATTTAAACGGAGTAACCAAGCAACCCCATCGCAGGGGAGAGTGCCCCGCCTTGTTTCCTGTGTGGGCATTCAGCTCCACAGCTGGGCAGTTTCGGAGGAGCTTGGCTTTACATTAGCTGGCTTGTGCTGCCATGGCTCTGCATTGAAAATGGCATAAGAAGGGCTTTCACGGGCTATTTTCAGCTCTTCCTGAGAGAAATCCCTAATTGGAGAATCTGGGAAGGCACCCCAGCGAACCTGAGTCTGATTCAGACCCCTTTGAGATCCTGCTTAAGCCTCCAGAGTGTGTGTGCTTTGGTCAGAGTTAAGCCCTGCTCTAAATGTGGAGCTCAGGAATTCCAAGGCTCGAGGGAGAGGTGGAGCTGGGGTCGGGTTTGGTTTGAGCTGGACAAGAAGTGAGGCTGGGGGACAATCCAGTGCCAAAAGGACAAAAAGCAAATAAAGGCCATTATGAAAAGCTCCCGTTCCATTTCAGAACACGCAGCCCGATCAGCCAATTTATTTTGTGGCTTTATTCTGCCATTCTTCCACCCTTTTTTTCTTTATTTTATTTACAGATACAGTATCTCTAAAGGGTTCGGGACGTGGAAATTGCCCTGCAAATGCTGTGCGTTGCTGTTTTATTTTCATAGCTCGAGAAGAATGCCAGGCTGTGCCTCTTTCAGGCAATGTGCTTTGAGATTGAAATAACTCCCCATTTTACAAGCAGTTTTGGAGTTGACAGGAGTCTTTAAAATCATACTTGTGCTTGAAAACACTGTAAAGCACATAAAAATATGATACTATGCCAAGCAGCAGCTAAAATTACCATTACCTAAAGTCATTTTTAAGACCATTAAAAAGCACTGGATGAGTCAAGAAAAGCTGCAGTATCTCCAGAAGTGCTTTCAAAAGTTGATTAAACCTGCTTTTAACCATTCCTATGCCCCCAGCATTCAAATTTCATCTTATTTTCAATATTTGTTGGGATTGCATTTTCCCTATTATGCCTGTGATGCATTTAAACAGAACTTTCACAGAGGAGGATGAGAAATTTCTAATATTGGAAATTCAACTGATTCCTGGTACTATAAGCAAATTATAAAGTAAATTTTGACTGCCGTAGTACCAGCAG
Source organism: Platysteira castanea (assembly GCA_013397175.1). Lineage (NCBI taxonomy): Eukaryota > Metazoa > Chordata > Aves > Passeriformes > Platysteira > Platysteira castanea. Next base: position 207,781 of record VYXC01000654.1, read on the forward strand.
TAAAAGCTACTTGGAAAAAACAGTTGGAGATGCTCCTAATCTTTCATTTGGTTGGAATTTCTTGAAAATCAAATAAATTGGCATTTATTAATGGACACATGAGGTGAGGAGATAATATTCAGCCCTGCCCTGTGCCTAAAGGGTAAATTTGTCTGTTTTAGATCTCAGGTTAAATGTTGAGGTTGGAAATCATATTTAATAATCAGGCTTCTCATCTTGCCCTGAAGAGTTTCTCCTATTTCAGTCCAGACTTTTATATGTCCACAACAGGCACAGGAAAACCTCAGTTTGTGTTCCACAGAACTGACGGAGATGAGCTGACGTGAGAGAAAGACGCATTAAAATGAATTTTTAAACTAATTTTAGGGAAAAAATTGTTGTGGGATTTTGATATATACACAGGAATATGATTCTTTGTAAAAACCAGATGTCAAATTTTTGAATGTTTCATGTGAACACCACTGAATGTATTTTTGAGGCTGCGATTTCAATGACTTCCCTTAAAAAGCAGCACTTTATAAATCAGGGTAGAAAAGAATTACACAGACATGAAACCTTCAATTCTGAGGTTTTAAGATTCTAACCCCCCGCCCCTCAACCTAAAAATCAGCAACATCCACATGTTATTAAAAAAAAAAACGAATCAAGGTATCACTATCTGGTAGAATAATTTTGCTCCTCTGAAGTCACCTCTCCCAGGCCGTAAATATTCCAGTAACTCCAGAACCTTCCCCCTGGTGCCAATCCCCAGCAGGTGAGCCAGGAAAACAGGTGCTAATTGAACTGCCACTCCTAGGACTGTTTGTGTTTCAGGGAATTAACCACCAGTGTGGGGAGATTTACATATCGTGCCTATAAATAGCTCCCTCCTGACATCTCTAATGAAGGCAATGTTGATCAACATCTTCCTGTAATTTAATCAGGACCTCCAGCAGCAGTGGCAGAAGGTGAGGATGTGGCTTTGCCATCCCAAGACATCCCCTTGTCTTAAAAGACCCTCAGTTCCCTCAGCTTCTCATTCTCTCCCTCAGACTCTGCTGATAACACCCGGACAAACAGATTGCCACAAGCGCATCTTAATTCCAACAACGCAATTTTCTCCCTCTCTCCCCCGAAATGCAACCCTGCTCTGGAGGAACACATCCTACAGTCATGGGACTGCCCTGAATTATCCACCTGAAGGCAGGGAATTCTGCATCCATCCCTGCAGGAGCAACCATCTGCACCACTGAGGACTCACCTGGATGTTCACAGGCTGTGAAGTACATCCTTGGTACTGTGTCTTGGCTAAACCAGGATTTGGGGTGGGAGCACTGTCTTGAGGTAAGACAGGCGGCTGTGCTTTGGAAAGGCTTATACATTTTAAGTATCCAATCCAGCAATCCAAAAAGCCCCAAAAGGGCCAAAATTTTGGGTTTAAGCCCACTTCCAGGCAGACATGCAGTGGCAGAACCCAGGAAATGGCATGGAATGAACTTCCTGCTTCCAGTGGAATTATGTGGCTTCATAAAGTTACCTCATTTTGCACAGAGGGTGCTGACACAGGGGTGGAAAAGTTACTGAGCCAAGGACCTGGGAAGTGCTGCCCTCCCAGCCTGGGTGCAAAGGCGTGAGAGGAAAACAGGCTCCAAAGTCACAGGCAGAAGGTCCTTTCCCCAGCTCAGAAAAGGTAAAGGCATTGTGCAGCTCCTGAGGCCCAGCCATTTGCATGTCCCCATCCATGGAAAACGTGGAGTAAGGAGACTTCACAGGAGGTGTCACCCTTGGAAGCGTTAACGAACGGGTCAATAATGGGAGCCTGAGCTGCTCTCTGACCATCCCAGAGCCAGCCTGTGTCCAAGCAGCCTCAGTTAATTAGGAAAGCGATGAGGATTTCAGCACTGCAGAGCTACAGAGAGTTATTTGTGGTGAGCTGCACGCTTAGGAGACCTCATTTGTTGAGCAAAAACCGAGGCTGCTTTAGTTTTATAAGTAAAATTGTTCCCAGTCTAGAGAGTGTTACAGGAGATGTGCTTTGGCTTCCTGTCCTGCAGTTTATCACTCACGTTTTCGGGTAAATTTACAAAATAGCTCCCAATTCGCAAAAAATCTCCCACCCAACCCAAACTAAAAAAAACAAAAAAAAAAGCAGGATGAGAAAGGAGAAAGGGGGAATGCAAATGGGGATTGAATCCCCGTTTCTATCTGTGCTATTATTATCTACACAACCAGCCTGAACTCCTTCAAGCGGCAGGAGTGACACGTTTTGCTTAGTGGGGATGCTCTTTGCACCCTACAATTGTGATAAATCTTCCCAAGTATTTCAAAATTTATTTTAGAAAAACCTTTTGATGAAAAGCATGAAGGGGGAACTTAAACCTCTTTTGTTTTTCTCTATTTATTTAATAAGCAAACCTCACCCTGAGATGGAAGAACAGATCTCTGGCATCCTCTGTTACTCCTGCCACAATCTCCTTATCCTTGTCTTTGGAAAATTTGGGCCCTATAATCCAAAAAGGTCTGGAAATTGCAAAACAGTGACAGCCTTTGATTGCCTTTGAGCCAAGTTAGGATTTATTTTAATGAATGAATGGCTTACAGATATCTCCTCCGGAAAGCAACTCTGTGAGGGAGGAGTTATGGGATGGGACAAAGGACTGCTGGACTCAGCACCTGTCAGCTCACAGCGGTTCCAAGCATCCATCTGGAGAGGATTCCCAAAAAGTGATGTTAAAATCAGAGATGCTGATCATGGAATCCCAGAATGGTTTGGGTTGGAAGGGACCTTAAAGCCCATCCCGTCCCATGGGCAGGGACACCTCCCCCTGTCCCAGGCTGCTCCCAGCCCCAGTGTCCAGCCTGGCCTTGGGCACTGCCAGGGATCCAGGGGCAGCCACAGCTGCTCTGGGCACCCTGTGCCACGGCCTGCCCACCCTCCCAGGGAACAATTCCTGCCCAAGATCCCATCCAGCCCTGCCCTCTGGCACTGGGAAGCCATTCCCCCTTGTCCTATCAAGGATGCTGCCATGTGGACCCTACAGCCTCTAAACACTAAAAGACTCCTTCCAGAAACTTCAGTCAGGATGACTTTTTCTGCTTATTTTTTCTTTAATAACATCGTGGAAATGAAGTCTAAGCATGGTTCTTTTGCTGTCTGGAACCCTTATCATCAACCAGCTGATAAACTGCAAGGAGACAGTCACTGGATTTCTGCTGCATTGCAAAAGACATTTCATACCCCTTGCAATATTGACTCCAAAGCCTGAAAATATTTACTTCTCCATTTTTACCTCCTTAGAAAACACTTTCAAAAACAAACACCTTACAGGACGTCCTGATTACCTTCAAAATCTCTCAGTCTGGCACCACTCTTGGGAGAGTTGAAGGCATGGAAAAAATGTCATTCCCTAAAAGACAGCAGTGGAGTCCCCATGCCTGGAGGTGTCCAAGGAAGGCCTGGCCGTGGCACTCAGTGCTCTGGGCAGGGGGCAAGGTGGGCTTGGGCACAGGGTGGACTCTGTGATCTGGGAGGGCTTTTCCAGCCTCAATGACTCTCTTGAACAGCAAAAAAATTATCATTAATTCTGCTCCTTGTTTTGGCAAGAAGCTGAACTTGCGTTTTGTGTTCATTTACCTCTGTACATTAATTTTATTTGAATTTACCCATGTAAATGAATGTAAAATGCAATTCAGCTCCTTGTTGCAAAGACAATCAAAAAATTTTAAAACTATTAAAAATAATAAAAAATAATTAAAAGATGGGTATTTGCTGGGAGAAATTATGACTGGACATCTGTCCTTGCAAAGACACAGCTCTGCTCAGTGTTTTGGCTCCTGTGGAAAATGGGAAGTGCCAAAGAAATCTCAGCTTCTGCCTATCAGTGATCCTTCCAAAGACCTAAGGACACACGAAACCCTTCTCCAAGCAGCACCTGCCTGGGAAGGACAGGATTAGGAGATGTCCTTGCTAGCTCAGCCCAATCCAGGTGCACACCCAGGGAAGTTTTCCCTCAGTAAGGATGGGCAGCAAAAAAAAAAGTGATTTTTCCTAATTATAAAAATTGTAATTTGTAAAAACACATGAATAATTTGGACCCATGGGCTACCAGAGGCCACCAGCAGGAGGACAAAGTGAGGCCTAAAGCTGGACTCGGTTTCATTTCTAATAGCTGGAAATAAAAGGATCCAGGGCAGCTTTCAAATCCTTCCTGTAAGGTTTTCCCCTCCGAGATAGCACTGGAAATAATCCTGCAGATGAGACAGCAATTGCACGGGTATTTCTGTAGGATTTAAAGTCTTCTTAGTGTTCAGTAATGCCCAAACTCTTCCCCTCCTAATCCCATTCAGTTTTTGAAGCCCTGTTTTTGGATTTTATCTCCCCCACAGACACTGATAAAGAGGCAGCACACCTGACACGGAGCTCCTCAGCCCCTGTCCAGCTCCAGGCTGGCTGAAACGGAGAGCCTGATTAATTTTGTATTAGCCAGCTGCACAATTGGAAATAAATCCCAAGCCATTGATTACACGGGAAGAACAAGCAGATAAGGTATTTTCTGTGCAGACCTTCAGTACTTCATTATACAAAGGTTCTACCCACAGGGATGGTGAGAAAACAGCTGAGCACAGCCCTGGGAGTGCTTCATTATCTTCTATGTGTGATTGTTCATTTTCTTTAAGTTTAAAATTGGGTGCTGTGTTTGGCTGGGGGCAAGATTCTGGTCCACGATGAGTTTAACTCCAGATAAAGAAGAAATCAGTTGTTTACCTGAAGCCATTCACAGTTTGCCTTTCCCTGGCAGTTTGTTTATAACTAAATTAATTAGCAGACAGCAATGGGGTCAGTGAGCTTCAGAAAGAGTTTCAATACTGAACAATTCAGAGATATTTAAAATACACTGGTACCACCACGTTTCTTGGAGCGCTCAGTGTGTTATTACCCCAGCAGAGCCTCTCCTCACCTGTTAATCACCATCTCCTGAACAGAATAAAAAGACCAAGGCTTGGAAACCAAAATTCCTGGAGCTGGGAAACCACTGCCTGTGCCACTCTCCCCATCGATTTTCTTACCTAAGCAGATCAAATTGGAGCTATGAGGAGCAGCTGACTGGAGCAGCATCCCAGAGGGAGGCTGCTGTGTCATCCTGATTAGCTCCATTTGATTACACCTTCTTACTTAATTGCTCGTGTGCCTGAGCTCATTAAATATAAAATAATCTTGCTTTCCTGCAGGGTGGGCACTGGAGGTTTGAGAGATGGACAGCACTGGTGGAACCTCGGAGAGATTGCAAAGAGCAAAGGCGACAAAGGCCAGATCTGTTTTCAGTGGCCACAGGCCCCTCAGTGTCTCAGGGAGCCCAGGGCCAGAGTGTTCCTCATTTACTGCTCAGCTGTAATATACAATATCCCTTTTAAACTAATTCAATTTTTTTTCTTTACTGTTCACCCAGCAGTTATTCCAGAGCATCTCTGAAGAAAAACTCTGTTTCCAAGCCATGTGGCACATGGAGAAGCAGGATGAGTTCTGCAGCAGAGACCCCACCTGCAGAGCTGCCCCAGCCCCGAGGCCCAGCACAGGGAGGGCCTGGAGCTGCTGGAGAGAGCCCAGGGGAGGCTCCAGGATGAGCAGAGGGATGGAGCAGCTCTGCTGGGAGGAAAGGCTGGGAGAGCTGGGATTGTTCAGCCTGGAGAAGAGAAGGCTCCAGGGAGAGCTCAGAGCCCCTGCCAGGGCCTAAAGGGCCTCCAGGAGAGCTGGAGAGGGACTGGGGACAAGGGCTGGAGGGCCAGGACACAGGGAATGGCTTCCCAGTGCCAGAGGGCAGGGCTGGATGGGATCTTGGGCAGGAATTGTTCCCTGGGAGGGTGGGCAGGCCCTGGCCCAGGGTGCCCAGAGCAGCTGTGGCTGCCCCTGGATCCCTGGCAGTGCCCAATGCCAGGCTGGATGTGGCCCATTCTGTGAGTTACAGTCTCACCCTTCACTGGTTTTTTGAGGTTGGGTTTTTCTTTACTTTCGGAAATAATAAAAAAAAATGTACTTGCACATCATTTGTATTTGAACATCCCATATATCTTTTCTTTTCTAACATATGCAACCCTAGTAAATTTTCACAGCCCTGAATTTACTTCCACAGCAGCCATCAATCACTCCGAGATGTTATTTCGCTGGCTTTGTTGATAGAGATTTTGTTTACAGTTTCCCCTTCACTGAAGTACCACGTTCTGTAAGATCTGTTCCTTATGAGACACTCACAAATTATCTTTGTCCTGGTAGGATATCTCTCCTAGTTCAATGAAATGGGGCATCAGCAAATCCTGTGGAGCAAAATGCTACAGAGTGGGAAGAAGAGGCTTTTGTTTGATAGATTGTTTAGGAGCATTAACTTGGAGTTCTCTGTATATTTTCTAGGAATCCAAAAGAAATGAAAAAACACCCCAAAGCATTGGAGAACCTGCTACCTTTGTGTTTCCATGTGTAACAGGAGAGTACCTGCATAGAATCATAGAATAATTTGAGTTAAAAGGGACTTTTTAAAGTCCCACCCCTGCCCTGGGCAGGGACACCTCCCACTGTCCCAGGCTGCTCCCAGCCCCAGTGTCCAGCCTGGCCTTGGGCACTGCCAGGGATCCAGGGGCAGCCACAGCTGCTCTGGGCACCCTGGGCCAGGGCCTGCCCACCCTCCCAGGGAACAATTCCTGCCCAATATCCCATCCAGCCCTGCCCTCCTCCAGCTTAAGGCCATTCCCTGTGTCCTGTCCCTCCACAGCCTCATGAAAAGTTCCTCTCCAGGAAATGTCTCTTTTGTTTTATATTTAGCACAACACCCTTCAAGTTGTCAGAAAGTTACAACGAGCACTGCCCAGATTTGTGCAATTAATTCTGCAATAAAAAATAGTAAAGGAAAACTTGGAAGGATTAAAAAAAAAACCAAAAAACACTGAAGAAAGGCCAGAGCTGAAGTTTTTAACTTGTGGATGTGAAACTTCATTTTCTAAACAAAACAGAAGCACATTGAACTCTATCAGAGTTCAGGTAGCAGGATTCCAACCAATAAAGGAACAAAAAGTCTGAGGTGTCAAGAAATTTTTGCAAAGAGTAAAATGTCTTAACAGTAGTAAAATAAAACAAGAGGAAAATCCATCCTTTCTATGTAAGAAGATGGGAGTGTAATTTAATCACCAGGAACTTTATGTGGAAGAAGAAACCACTCCACTCTCTTTTCTTTGATTTTATTTTTTTCCTGGAAGTTTTTTCAAAATTTCCTGTGATTTGGCAGCGATTAATTTTTGTGCTGTGTTATTTGGTTTGGAATTCAATCAAAAGAGCAGCAACTTCTCGAGAAACACAGTCAGGCTGCACGGGCCAACTGGTCCCAGAGAAAAGCGACACCAGGCAACACCAGAAACCCTGGTTTAAGTTAAGACCAGCTGGGGTATCAAATTAAATATTGAAATGATGGAGCTCTGAGTTGTTTCGATGCCTCAAGTGGCCACCAAAAACCAGAGACTAGACAGGGATAAGGGAATAAAGGCAGGTATTTATTGGAAGGGCCTGCAAAGCACACCCTGGGCAGGCCAAAGGCGACACCCAGGATGGGCCCCGAGTCACAAGTTCTTCACACTTTTATAAGTCTGGTTCATTTGCATATCAGGGTTAATTCTCCAATTAAAGCTTCAGTTAATGATGTAATTTCCCCAAGCTCACCCCCCTTCTGAAGGTGTTGGTTTGCACATTTTGGGCCTAGGACAGTCTGGGTGTCCTTGCAGAGCAGGCTTGGAGAGGCTTTGTTATGTCTGACCAGCACGAGAGAGCAGCAGCCAGCAGGGCACAAGAAACTTCAGAGTCACACACTGGGCAATATAGGATTTGAAAAATATAACAGTTAAAAGCTAAGGCATCAGTTTAACACTCTGTGTTCCTCTTTAGGACCAAATGAGTCCCTTTAAACAGCTCTGCTTAGAAATAAGGTGTGAAATCATCCCACAGCAGGCTTGCCCAGCAGGTCACACCATTAGCTCCTGTCCCTTTATATATCTCGTTAGAAGGGACAAATAAATCAAATATTTCATGTTGCATCAATATATTTCTGGCAAAATCTGCAGCAGCTTATAAATCAGAGACTAAAACTAAGATATTCTGACATGGCAGGGGCTGCCCAGGGAGGTTTGGAGTCCCCATCCCTGGAGGTGTCCAGGGAAGGACAGGATGTGGCACTCAGTGCTCTGGGCTGGGGACAAGGTGAGGATCACTCCCAGGTTTAGAGGTCCTTTCCAGCCTAAATAATTCTGGGATTCTATGGTTTCCTGCTCTGAACAAGTAAAGATGCCCAAGAGTTTGCAACTCCTTGAACGTAAACTCCATTAAGATATTCCTGAAATGAGGAGTGATTATGGAGCACCATTAAATTCACAAAAGGGAACTGAAGTGACATTGGAGGCAAACACAAACTCCCCCCACCACCCCCTTCCTGTGCAAATCAGCTTTGCAGGGTAATTCAGACTAGAACTGAGCCTTCAGTGGCAGAGAAATCCCATTTATCTCTAATCCAATTGAAGAACGCAGTTTCCCTCCTTGCTCCCTTCCCCACCTCCCTGGCCCTTCCCATTGCAGTTTAACAAGGCGCAGCAGGATAATTTGGCATTATTTAAACATTTGATTTCTGCCTACATATATCAGCTGTTCATCTCCCTGCCAATTTAAAACTCTCCATGCCTCAATACACTGTCTAATAAATATTGCAAAGCACTGAGGGTTTTTTTTCCCTTACTATTTTTTCCAACCTAACCCAAACGTTTTCTTTTCACCATGTAAAAAGAACAAAAAAAAGAAAAAAAGAAAAAAAGAAAAGGAAAATTATTATCTTTCAACAGAGATTCCCCAGAAGAGATGAGAGAGGAGGTGTTTGCCTAGGAGTGATCACACCTGGGCATTCAAAAATTACAGCAATTTTTGTGGAAAAGGTGTGGGGGAGAGAGTTTGGCTTGGGGTTTTCTGGGGGTTTAGGTTCAAATCCCCAGTTGTTTCCCCACCATGGGCATTCCATGTAAAATCCCAGGAAGTTTTCTTGAGCTTCAGTCAGGAAAAACCCTGCCTGTGTTTAATGACAGAAAACAGCTGAGCAGTAACAATGCCCTAATGTGAAAATGATCCCTGCAAAAGGAACAAATCAAACCGAGGTGGGAGAGCTGAGCCCTCACGATTATTGCCCAGACACGGGGGATGGCTCCCACTGCACACAACAGCAAAGATCCTGGAATCTCTGAGGGTGGAAAAGCCCCCCGGGATCACTGAGCCCAACCTTGTCCCCACCTTGTCCCCAGCCCAGAGCTCTGAGTGCCACGGCCAGGCCTTCCTTGGGCACCTCCAGGCATGGGCACTCCAACCCTCCCTGGGCATTCCCTGCCAAGGCCTGAGCACCCTTTCCATGCAGAAATTCCTGCTGCTGTCCACCCTGAGCCTCCCCTGGCCCAGCCTGAGGCCGTTTCCCCTTGTCCTGTCCCTGTTCCCTGGCAGCAGAGCCCGACCCCCCCGGCTGCCCCCTCCTGTCAGGGACTTGTGCAGAGCCACCAGGGCCCCCTGAGCCTCCTTTTCTCCAGGCTGAGCCCCTTTCCCAGCTCCCTCAGCCGCTCCTGGGGCTCCAGCCCCTTCCCCAGCCCCGTTCCCTGCCCTGGACACGCTCCAGCCCCTCCTGGGAGGGCCCAGGACTGGACACAGATCCTGCTGGCTGGGGCAGGAACTCAGCCCCTGCAGAAGTCCAGACTTTCCAGAGACTCTGGAAAACCCAGACCCCTATTTAAAGCCTTCTAAAGGAAAAGTCCATAATCACCACCACCAAGAAAGTTTCTGGGCTCTTGAAGTGATTCAGCCCCTGTGCTCTGCAGGACACAGCCACAAGTTAGTTCTTGCTATGTGAAAATCAAATCCTACAAAATCAAGTTTTGATCAAGATGAAGTTCCTGTGCCTTGTTTTAAACAGCTACTTCTCACTAAAAGCAGATTAAACCAGAGCAACAGGGAAGCAGTTCCCATCACAGTTTGTTTGTCCACATGTGACAGTCTCACATAAGGATTCAGAAAACAATTCTTAGTGGCAGACTGAGACAAGGAGAAATGAGAAGGGGGTTGGGAAAGCAACATGACAGGGACAGCAGGTAAAGAAAGCATTCCTGACCTTTCACGTCACCAGGACACAGGAATTCTGTGTTTCCAGAGAGTTGCTACAAGTACAATATTGCCCATAAAAACTACAATTGAGCAGGCAACATAAATCACTGGTGGAGTATGAGATGGAAGACATGACAGTGAGGCAGGTTTTAAATCCTGCCAGTTGTAGTGTCTCTCTTAGCTCTGTTAAAGTCAAACTAGTTTAATTATTGCCCTTCAAATACAATTTCAAAGCCTAATTTCCTTCCATGTTAAAATATTTACATTTTAGGGCTTCCCAGAAAAGAAACAAGGTCAGTTTGTATGAGCTGCCTTATTACTAACATCTAGTGGCCCTACTGAGCTGCAACTGTTTCTGCTGAAGAGAAAACCACAAAGGAATGGTTGTGGCCTTCATGCTGCTTAGAACAGATGCAAAAGATCTTCATGACTGCAGAATAAACTGGGAAGTTCATGCCCAAAGAGCTGCAGTGGCTCCGCTCACACACAAACTCCGTGGCTATAAACCAACATATGAACAGTGCTTGATGTTTTTGAGGAGTTCAGCCCTAAAATTATCACTGGAGTTAGAGCTGTAAGTCCCAAAGACTGAGCAACTCTTCTGGAGGGGACACAAGGAGTTCCAGGGCACTTTCAGAGGGGGTCTCTGCTTTTCCTGTACCAGGAGTTCCCTTCCCCGGTGTGAGCAGCACCTTTGGGAACCCAGCCCTTGGAGGAGAAGATCCTCAGCTCAGTTCTCAAAGCCTTCCCCCACCAAGAGATGGCTCAGGATGGTCAAATCCTAAAGGAATCAAAGAGCATCGATGTTTGACACCTTAAAATCCAGACAATCCAACATATGGGCTGGAAAATCACAGGATCCCAGACTGGGCCAGGCTGCAGAGGGCACAGCGGGCACAGCTGGTGGCAGCTCCCTGCTCCAGCAGGGCCATCCCAGAGCCCCGGGCACAGCCCTGTGTGCACACAGCTCTGGAACAGCCCCAGCCAGGAGAGCCCACAGCCTCTGTGCACACTCTGCTCGGGGCCGGGCACTGCCCAGGGCAGAAGTTGTGCCTCCTGTTCAGGGCAATCGCTGCCATCGGGCCCTGCCCGTGGCTCTGGGGCCATTGCTGGGCCCCGCAGCAGAGCCCGGGCCCTGCTCGGAGCCCTCCCTGCAGCCAGGGACAGCCAGGGCTGAGGGCCCCTCTGGGCTGGGGCTCCTCTCGAGGCTGCCCAGCCCCAGCTCCCTCAGCCTTTGCTGGGCACGGAGATGCTCCCGGCCCTTCCTCCTCCTGGTAGCAGAAAGAACTTGGGAGCCCTGTGCCTGGAAGAGGTTCATTCCTAGCCTGACCCAACAGTCTGGTGCTTCCAAGGCTGTTGGAATCTGGGATTTGCTCGTTCTCCAGAAGCAGCTTCCTGCCTCACCCATCCCACACAGCCCCAGGGAGATCCCAGGAGCTCAGTCCCTTCCACCAGGGCTAAAATCTGTACATTAACTGAGGTGAACCTCTTTTCAGTGCCCCTGTTCCATGATTAACTCACCTCTCGCCACAGGGAAATCCATCTTCTGCTGCCTCAAAGTGCTGCTGGTGGCACTCAAAGACGCTTTGAAGAACTAAACCCTTCAGAGGAACTTAATGGCTCCACTACAACTCAACAACATAAAGGAGAGCTCTTTTCCCTGTAGGATCAAGTGCAGAGCTCCCAACCAAACGCAGCAAGTCCCCATAAAGCACACAAATGACTCCTGTTCCCAAGAACAGAGACCTTCCCTCAGGCAACAACCTGGTGGCATTTCTCTCCTCTCCCTGGATCTGTACAGTGCAGGGCTCAGGCAATGATCAATGAGCTCCAGGTACTCAAATATGCATTTTCCCCAGTTAATTTCCTGCCCCACAGTAATAGATCAAGATCTGAAACTATTTTATTTCTAAAATAGCCTCTCAAGGTGATTTGTAAGGCCCCTCAGTGATTTAATTTTTGTAGCAGAAGATTGTTGGACTGAATAAAAGATAGAAACTAATAGAGGGGGCCTTGAAAAACAGGCAAAGGGGTTTGTGGCTGAACAGTCCTGGTGGCACAAGTGAACAGTTGTGCTTTTCACAGAAAAAAATAAACTTATCTGAAAAGTCATCTGCACTCAGGGTAGTGGCAAAGACCATTTACTTGTTTTTTATCACATTCTGATAAAAATTACCCATCTGCTTAACACTTAGGAAGTGAAATCCACATTTGGATGAGCAAATCTTCTGATTAGCCTCAGTTTTATTTTGTGAAACTTCATTTCAGAATGAAACAAAACCACTGAGCCAGCAGCGAGATCCATATCCCACAGTGCAGGTGTCCATGGCTCATCTCTTGTTCCACAGTCAAGCAGAAAGGAAGGAAAAGGAAGGAAATGAGTCTGAAACCAGAAGATTGGAAGAACTACAGTGATAAGTCCAAACAGAGTTGAAAAAAACAACATTAAATAATCAAGAGAGCATTCCTTCTTCGCCATACATCCCAAGAGAAATACTTCCAGCATCCTGTTTGCATCTCCTCTGGGATAAACAAAGCTTATTCCTCAAGTGAGTCAGAAGGGATGATTTCATGGAACAGCTCCAGGAGATTTCTGGAGTGGAGGCTTCTAGAAATCCTCATCCCCAGCACTGGGGTTGGGCTCGCTGCCCTTGAAGGTCTTTTCCAACCCAAACGATGCTGTGATTCCACTGGCTGCACACCAAACACAAGTGGGACTCCAGCACTGACATTTTTGGTGTGTGACGGGGTGGGGTAACAGGTCCCTGGGTCAGGGGAGTGTGGGGGACCCCTCCTGCCCCTGGAGCACCCCTTAAACACAAGATAATAAACACAGATAAACACAAGATAAGAGAAGGACCAGGATGGGCTCATCTCTGAGCCTACGGATTCAGGATTTTTGTCACTATTCTTTCACAGCTAAAAATCTTCAGGACAAACACAAGGGCCTTCAGCTGTTCTTTTCATTCATGTATAAAGAAGTGAAAAACACTTGGGGTTAAAAGCAGCCCCAAAAAAGTCTTCAAAAGTCCTTAAAAGATTCCATGATATGAAACAGATCCCCAGAACTCACAGGCCCCTTACACATCTTCTGAAAACCCCAGGAACAGATCCACTGCAGCTTCTGTGGGTGGATCTTCACATTCGCTTGTGGTTTTAAACAGGATCAGAATGATTTTTGCCTTCTTTTCATCTTTTAAAGTAAAGAATAAATTCTTGCCCCCCCACCCCAGCTCACATTTGTATTTTCCTGAAAGGTATGGACTCAGTCTAAATGCTGGGCAATTAAATCTATTTATTGGTAAATAATTGCTGCTGGATTGGTTTGGTCTGGCACAAAAGTGCACACGGAGTTCTGAATTCAGCTGCCTTCTCTGCTGGCCAAAAATTGCTGCTAAATTTTTCCTTTGAGTCATGGACATTGGATTAGAAAGAAGAAAAAAAGGGAGAGATTTGATCCTGTGTTTCCACCTTCCTCATCCCTGATTCCTTTAGCCTCAGAGTTTGCCTCTGAATTCAATAGAACAGCACTGGAAAAATAAAAGAGATTTTAGCTGACCTAATTTTATGTATTGCACAGCTACAAGTGACATTTCTGCTTTTACTTAAGCTAAAAGATTATGAAAAAAAATCAAACCTTCACAGCATTTCTCCTGTTTGGAAGAAAGGCAACAGCAGGAATTGCAAAACCAAATCTCTTTCTTTCAGAAAACCAAACCAAAAATACTCACAGTATCCCCCAGCCACACTCAAGCCTAACATTTATTCTAGTGCACCATGGGATTGAACAAAAGGATTACAGGATGAAATAATTGGAATTAAACACAGAATGGGCTCATCAGCAGTAAATCAGGGCTGATGGAATGGCTCAGTAACAAAAGAATTGGGGTTTTTAACAATTAGGGGACTGGGTTTTAATAGAAAGGGACTACAGTAGATGGAAAGTGCTTGGATGTCATCAGGAGCAGATGGGATCCTGGGGAAACTTCCTGCTGAAGTATGGGAAAAAAGCAGCCTGACCATTTCCAAGGCAATCCTGGGTGAAGTTACTTTGGAATATCATTAATTGCTGTGGCTGGGGAGGCTTTGGTGACTCGGGAGCTCAAGGAAGACACATGAAATAGAGAAATGATGAGCTAACGAAGCAAAATGCAGCAAGAGGGGCAAGAAACTGAGTCAACATCCACAGCTGCCACCAGGAAAATGGAGCATTTGCATGCTGGCTGCAAAGAAACGGCCCCTACCTTCTGCCAGAGCTGATTTTTTATTTATTTGTTTTTATTATTCTGCTGTTAAGAGAACTACACTGGTTGGAAATGGCAATTGCCAGAAGAACCTTCTTTTCAGGTTACAGATTCTGTTCCTGCACATCAGAACTCCTCCAAGCCCAGCCCTGAACAGTTTCCTACTTAGCTGCAAGAAACATATTTCCAATTTTTATTCCTGTAAGCACTGCCTCGTTAGCTGGGTGCCATTTGCTGAGTCACCAGACCCCCACCTTGGCTTAAATCCATTTCCAGCTCATTTTTTCTCTGTTACACCCCTATGAAATTTATCCAAAGAGCTTTTAGCTCCATTTACCCTTTTCTGAACACAGTGTGGGGGAGGAAATCAGTTCAGTTTGTATCAGGGTGCTGCATCTTCCTCAAGAAACAACATTTCTGAGCTGCCCCCTGGAAAAGCAACAAGAATTTTGGCTACAGGCAGCAAATTTATACTCATTAAAACAAAGCTCCCCTGTTCAGGCCATATAAGTGGACATTACCACAGATAAAATCGAGTGTGGGTTCTGTGATAAATAAATTGGCACGAGCCAGGTGGAAAAAATCCACCCAAAAATTATGTTTAGAACCCTCTGAAGTAAGGGAGTCGCTGTATTTACTCAGTCACGTGGCACTGCCATGGATGAGTGGTGGCCCTTCCCTTCCTCTAAATCACCTGGAAGAAAAAAGGGTTCTGAACAATCCTGGGATAATGGGAATTTGTCATCCAAGCACACAGGAACAGGAATGGAAACCTGAAGGATCCTTTCCCCCTTCAGGAGATCAGAGTGTCCCCATCTGGGCCATCTGTGCTTTGCACACCTCAGCGTCGCTCAAACCTAACGAGAAACGGCTCCTCAACCAAAAATCCCCATTTTCTTCTCCTCAAAGATGCCTTTTTGGAGAGATGTGATGCTGCCAGCATGAGCACAAATAAAAACCCCACTGCCAAGTGCTGCTTTATTCTCTCAGCCTCCCCTGAGGGCTGTCCACTGCCCCCCCAGTCCCACGATCCTGCTTTCCTTCCCACAATTATTCCCGCTGCTCTCCCGTGTCCTCCCGCGCTGCTGGACACACCAGAGGCCATCCTGCTGCCTCTCCTCCTCCCAGCCCAGCATTTTCCTCCTCAAACCACCACCGCCAAGGTCAGCCTTTCCCCAGCCTGACGGCCCCACTCCTCCGCTGCAATAAATGATTAAAATCCAGGTAATTGTACCCCAGCACAGAGCAAATGTGTGAAATATGAGCAGCTCGTCCACTTCAGTGTCAGCACTGACAGTGATTATGACAGGGTGTAAAAATGGAGAAAATTAAATTAGCTCTCTTGTACATTATGGGCATCAGATATAATGTGGGGTTGGGCTGGGGGATGGAAGGGAATAAAAGGACGTTTGGAGAGCAATTAGGAGGGGAAGAAAAAGAGACTTTCGACTTGATAGCAGAAAACAAAGCATAATTCAAGCGGGATTGAAGACTTCCCATGAAGGCGTAACTACTTTACCTCCTAACTGACAACACAGAGGTTTCTAAACCAAAATCCAGCTGCCAAAATTGTAAATCTGTACAATTACTGCTCTACCCGCATGGAGTGCCATGGATAACGAGCAACTTCATTACAGACATGCTGAAACCACACTCAGTTTCCACTTATCCCACTCATTATTCCCAAGAATATTCAGGAACAACTCTGGCAGACTTCAACGCTGTTAAATTGTTCAAAAGAATAAACCTTAATCACTTATCCAGGGCTCTAATTTTTAATTACCAGAGATCACTGGCAGGACACATTTCTGGTGTCTTTTAATTAAATTTAACCAAGATGCTCCGAGGAGGAACATGAGCTACCGGTGACATGTTTCAGGGTTCCTGAGGTCTTGTTTCTCTAGAAAACCCTCGCTGAGGATTTTTCCCCAAGTTTTTGGTCACCAACAATTCTCTCAAACTCCCGTTCCAACCACGAGTGCTGACTTACAAAGTGAAGTTTAATGTTAAAGCTTGCACAATGAATAAGACAAAACCAATTTTGATGCTCGAGCCCAACACTGAGTAATCCCAACTGAAGATTTTATCTTGCCTGCTGAATCAACAGCTTCGGAAAATGCAATCCCCAGTAGACGCTGAAGCCATGAAACACAAAACACGAAACCCAGACCTTTCTGTCTTGTAACCTCTTTTCCTACCAAACCACTTTTCCAAGTAATAATTCTGGGGGGAAAGAAAGCATTCCGATGAAATTCCAGAGGCATCCCAGCCCTCCCACAGCTCCACCCCATCAGGCAAACCCTTACCTTCATCATTCTGGGCCAGAGCCCGTGCCAGGACAGCAGCGAGTGCCGTCCCCACTGTGAACCATTTCCAGAGACAAAGCTGCTGGACCATTTTCCGTCAAACTTCACTCAAGGCAGAGCTGGAAAAGAGAGATTTAAGGCATTTATTACTCAGCCTGCACAAAGCTGAGCCACTACAAACCATTTCACAGGTAACTACATAGGGGATATGCATTGTCTGAGAGCGTGGCATTGTTTCAGCCATGAAAATAAAATAAGGAAGGAGAACCCCATTAGCATTAATCAAGACGTGTGTACTCGTTGACTCGATAACCGTGCATGCACAGCCCTCCAAGTCAAGCAAATGCAAGGTTCTGGCTTAAATCAGGTCTGATTTCCATAATTTCCCTGCATTAAAATATTTATGTTATCCTTCCTGCTTTCAAGCACTTTGGAGGAGCAACTGTAGCAGAGAAATTGCAGTGATTAAAACAAGAGTTCACTGCAAAAGGCCAGAGGGAACCAGGATTCAAAGGCATTGGCCAGGAAAAACGGGAGTGATCCCTGAGGGTGGCCTTCTTTAAGGACACAGGCTGTTGGGTTGTGGCCAGGAAAATGGGAAAAACACCATCACCAGCAGCCCAAAAAACCCCCACAACCAACAAAGTAAAAATAATAATTGTGCCGGTAAAGGCACAATAAAGGAAACTCTCACACCTGCTAGGTTCAGCAGAAAGAGGAAAAAAGAGAGACTTTATTTACNAAAAAAAGACTTTAAAAAAGCCCTCAAACCAAAACAAAACCCAAAAAACCCCAAAACAAAACAAAAAAACCCACAAACAAATAAAAAACACAAAACAAAACAAAAAACCACAAGAAAAACAAAAACTCTAAACAAAACAAAACCCCACAACCCTCTCC
>VYXC01000654.1:225378-278511 GCA_013397175.1 Platysteira castanea
CCCACAACCCTCTCCTTTCCCCCCCTCCCCCAAACCCCCAAAACAAACAAAAATCACCCAAACAAACAAAAAAACCCCCCACCAAACTCCCCAAGATAGGTCTGGCTCAACTCCAGAGCACATTTGGAGTGTGGAACATTAGAGTGTTACCAAAAGCTCTGCTTCATGGTTCCAATAAAAAGAATTAGCACAGTTCTGCAGCCCAGAACTTAATTATTTAAAAAAATATTCCTTCAAATTTAAAAAGATTGGGATAAATACAGTGACAGGAGCACGGAATAAAGAGAGGCTTTCAGCAATATAAACCAAATTATTGTATAAAAAATAGCTGTATTTATTAAAAATCAAACCATCTTGCAAAACAACAGTTTGGAGTTGGAGTTTTGGAGGAAAACCTGGGTTTTTTTCCAGAGGATAAGGAAAGCAAGCAGGGAAATGTAATAAATGAGACTGAGTGGCCCGTGTTTACTCAAGTATTTAAAATTCCTAGGTGGGTGACCATATATATCATATATAAATATATTTAGTTTGCTTCCAGGACAGCTCACATGGGTGGGATCCCCAGAACTTCAGAGGTTTTCCCCAAATTTAATGATTCTCTCCTGTGATTTACGAGGCTCCCTCACAGCCAGCACAGCTCCTTTTCCCTTTGTAAAAGCCACGGGTTGCAGGTGCCTTTATCAGATTTTAATGCCCACATTCCAGAAAAATAAAGGGCAGCAGCAAAACCATTTCAAATTCTACGCTGCACACTTTGCTCCACTTCCCATCCGGGGCTTACGGATGGAGAGAGGCTTTTCCAGGCTCCACCTGTGCTCAGGTTGGACTCTCCCCACCCCATGCAGCAGCAGCACGGGGTCAGTGCAGGCTGCACCAGGCAGCAATTCCAGGGAGAACTTCAATACTGGCCATCAAACAAGGGAAGCACCAGCACGGATCTCTCGGGAGTGCTCACTCCCATTTCAGACCAACATTCGTCTTGGCAGAGCAGCTCCAGGTCACAGAACCCAGGAATTCATGCCATACAAAGCACCCTCCTTCTTCTCTCTCCTCCTTCTCTTCCCTTGCCCTTCTACAGCTGTTTCTGTCCAATTCCAGCAGGGAATTGTGGAGTGACAGAATTCTTGGGGTTGGGAAAGACCGTGGAGGTCATTAAATCCAACCATCGACCAGCACCACCACGGTCACAACTAACCCCTGTCCTCAAGTGCCACATCCACTCGTGTCTTGAACACTTCCGAGGATGGAGACTCCACCCCTGCCCCGGGCAGCCCCTTCCCGTGCTTTACAACCCTTTCCATGAGGAACTTTACCCTGATATCCCATCTAAACCTCCCCCAGCACAACCTGAGGCCGTTTCCTCTCTTCTCTCACCTGGTCCCTGGGAGAAGAGACCCAACTCCCCTCTCCTCACCATCAGCTCCTTTCAGGGAATTGTAGGGAACAGCCTCAGAGAGGAGAGGGCAATCCTGGCAGCTCAAACAGGAGTTTGTGGCAAAACAGGAAGTCAGAGACAGCTCAAAGGACAATTCCAGACTCTTCCTGAAGGAACTGTTATTCCCATGTGCAAGGAGACCAGAATTGCTCAAAAGGGCCTTTTCCCTCCCTTCTCCTTCCCAAAATGCTCATTTGGGTACTGTCACCCAAACTTCCACTTAGCCCATTCCGAAGACATTCTGGAATTTGCAACAGCACCTTCAAAAAAAACCCAAAAACAACCCCAAATGACTTTTGCCATGATATATTCCTGGTGATTACTTGGAAATCAAGGCTGTCTCCACACTACCCATATGGATTGCAATTAATCATCATTATCAAACCTCCTGGGAACTTTGCGGGTGGGAACATCTCAGTATTTCACCACTATCCCCTCCCCTGGTAACAAAAGTTCCTGAAGGAACTGGGTTCAGCTGCTTTTGCACTTGAAGCAGTGTTATTCCATTAGGTGGCATTTGCTTCCAACCTTTTACCCCTCAAATCCCAGAAAACAGAAGTTCAGGAGACTCTTGGTGTCTTCAGGCCAGCCTAAGGAAAATCCCATCCAAACACAGGTTTTAGGTGTTAAAAAGGAGACCTAAAAAGAAGAGCTCGCACCCACTTCAGAGGCCGCTGATATTTGATTTTACAGCCTTGAGAAACAAAATAAATCCAGCTCTCCAATCATGATGTTCTATTTTAGAAAGTTATTCAGAGCTCAGCTGACACCCTTGAGTGGAGTCTGCTCCTGAGAGATTTTTAGGACAGAATCTTGACAGATTTATTTTTGATTTTGATGAAATGTCAAGTTAAACCACAAGGATAGCAACGCTGCTGCTCCCAGAATAAGCAGCTCTCTATGCAACTGGAATACAACAGAAGAAAAATCCTGGTTTTCCTTCAATTTGTAGCAGAAAAAAACCCCAAACAAAACAAAACAAACCCCCCCAAAACCCCAACAACAAACACCCCAAAACAAAAACCAAAACAACAAAACAAAAACCAAAAGAAAAACAAAAACACCAAACCAACCAACCAAAACAAACAGAAAAAACAAACAACAAAAAAACCCCAAAAAGCCAGGAGCATAAAGTACAGAAAATGAGAATATTAAGCTCAAATGATTCTGCTAACTCAGAAATAGCTCAGAACAAATCACAATTCACCACAAAGTGCCAAAAGGTTGAAAGCCTGTAAGAAATAAGGTTGAACTCCAGACAGGGCAAGGAACAGCTGTGAATTGGTGAGAGAAGGGGGATCTGTAAAGTAAAAACATACCAAATGTCTACAAGACTCAGTCTTTTCCAGGAAAATATTATAATTTTACATTTTAAGAGAGGATAAATGTGAATTTTTTTAAAAATCTGAATATGAGTTATGACATCCAAGCACTTTGAATATATTTAGAGGGACAATAATATGACAGTGACTTCCAATAATTCAATTTTAGATCGGATGTTATTACAGGACTTAAAACTTTGCATTCATTAGAAGCTGGAGGGGGAGGACATGGCCTTGGTCAGAATAAATAACCATTCTCTGGGCACCCTGTGCTAGGGCCTGCCCTCCCTCCCAGGGAACAATTCCTGCCCAAGATCCCATCCAGCCCTGCCCTCTGGCACTGGGAAGCCATTCCCTGTGTCCTGTCCCTCCAGCCCTTGTCCCCAGTCCCTCTCCAGCTCTCCTGGAGCCCCTTCAGGCCCTGGAAGGACTCTGAGCTCTCCCTGGAGCCTAAGTTTTGGGCCAGGTTTGCCACAAGCCAGAGCCATTGGCTCCCTCACACCAGAACTGCCCCATCTACCCCCAGTTCCGTAGGAAACACGGACTGTGGAAGTGCCCACACAACCCAAAGTGCCACCAGCAGCAACAACTCTGAGTGTTCTCCACGAGCAGCAAACCTGGAACCAATTCTGAGGCAAACACTTTGCACTTCCTGCTCCTGCAGTGGGTTTGAAGCCCTGACAAACTGGAACAGAAATCACTAAGTGAGCATTATTAATCCATTAGACACGTAAACAAATATCTGCTAGTTAATGTATTTGTCAAAAACAGTGGCTCCTGAGAAACTGCTGTGGCTGGGTGAGTAACTCAGCATTTAAAAAGGGATTAAATGCCCATTTACATCTGTGCTATTATTATTTACACAACCAGCCTGAACTCCTTCAAGCGGCAGGAGTGACACGTTTTGCTTAGTGGGGATGCTCTTTGCACCCTACAATTGTGATAAATCTTTCAAAGTATTTTTTAAAGGTTGATGCAACTGGATTGCTTTAACACAGCAAAAAATTAGTGTGGACCGGTTTTTTATAAGGTTCATCATTATTACTGATCAGCTGAACTCTCCTAAAGATTGGAGACATAAAATAGGGAGTGCAAATACTTATTCTGGAGAGCTGGTGCCATGGTAGATCAGAAATGCCAGTAAAACAGGGAAAAGCCAGCAGAGAAAAGCCTCTTACAGAAGCCAAAAAGGAGGAGAAGTTGCTTTAGAGCCTGACAGCGCTCCTGGCTTGGTTAAAGATACAGCTCATTACAAACCCTGTGTCCCAAATGTTCGATTTGTGTCACCCAAACAATTCCGCTGAAGTGCCAGCAGGAGGAAAAAAGCTCCTAAAGGATTATTTAACCACAGCACAGACACACCTCAGAGAGCCCCAGACTCTGCTTTGCCCCACAACGCTGTTCAGCTCTCGAGTCACCTCACCCGGTATGGAATTGATATCCAGTAATTCCATGGAATATCTCGGGGGCGTTGCTTCTGATCAGCAGGCCCTGAGCCCCTCTCACCGGAGGTGCACATCCAGAGCACATCTGCTGGAAGACACCCTCACCTGAGGCTGAACTGCAAAACCGAACCCTAATTCCAGCTCAGGAGCTCAGGAATCACCCCTGGTAGCCCAGCACATCCTGGAATGATGAATCTCACCCCACAAGCTCTGTCCCATGCCCGGGCCCTGAGCCCATCTCACTGGTGGAGCACATCTGCTGGAAAACACCTTCACCTGGGACTTAATCAGAAAAGTGAACTTTAATTCCAGCAATTCCGGCTCAGGAGCTCAGGGATCACCTCTGGCAGTTTGGGACATCCCGGGAGGGTGAAGATCAGCTCACAGCCTCCCTCCCACGCCCCAGGCCCTGAGCCCCTCTCAC
This sequence comes from Platysteira castanea, assembly GCA_013397175.1. Classification (NCBI taxonomy): domain Eukaryota; kingdom Metazoa; phylum Chordata; class Aves; order Passeriformes; genus Platysteira; species Platysteira castanea. Next base: position 230,005 of record VYXC01000654.1, read on the forward strand.
TGCTGGGGCACATCTGCTAGCCTAGAGAACAGCCTCAGCTGCGGCTTAACCCCAAAAATAAACCCTAATTCCAGCTCAGGAGCTCAGGAGTCACCTCTGGTAGCTCGGAACATCCTGGAAGGCTGAAGATCAGCCCACAGCCCCCCTCTCATGCCCAGTCCCCGATCCCATCTCACAGGCCCTCCAACCAGGAGAAAAGCCAGGGAAGGAAGACTTCACCTTCAAGTTAAAACCAGTTCTGGCTCTGATTCAGCTGCAAGTGTGACTAACTCTGTTTGCTGAAGTCAAATATCTGCTTAAATGCTTTCCTGAAGAATTATTCAAGCATAAGCAAATATTTGGCTGTGCTGGTGCTACACTGAATAATTTACAGTGCAAATCCAGCCCTTTCTCCAGCTCTAGTGTTCCAAAAATCCAAACACTACTCCAGGTTTTATTTCACTGACACTTCTTGAGCAATTAACACATGAGTACTTCGGCCTATGGACTCTTGGATTTACTCAATCCTATTAAAATGCTCTCATGCTCCGAGACTGGCACAGTTGAGTTGGATTTTATCACTCTCCTCTCCTTGGATAAGGCCTTTCAGGAACATGAAGATTTTTAAGATCAAATTTCAAGATCAAATCTGCTTCCCCCCTCAATTCCCTTTTCCCAGCTGCTGGATCTGTTCCACATAAATAAACACATTAAAAAAGAGGAACACTGATGCTGCATTCCTGCCCCTTGTCCTTGTGTTATCAAACTCTGGAGTTTTTAGCCTTCCTTGGAGGCAGCATTTTTAGAAAGCAAAGACATGAGAACAAGAAAAAAATGATGACAATTTATACGAGGGTCTGAAGTAAAATTTCACCTGCAGCTTGAAATTCCTCAGCATTTTCTCTGCATCTACATTCAAATAGTTTATCTTCAAATATTCCTGCTTGTCCACATTCTTCTAAGGACTACTGGTTTTATTCCTTCCCTTGCCCCTCTCTGTAAGCCTGTTATTTTCTGTGCCTTTCTTGCAGAAATGACTCTAGGAGTTGATGAGATGCCACTGCAAAGCCAAAGTAAAGCCTCACTAACAGAGCTCAAAAAGGTCATTTCCAACTTCAGTGAGAGCACCACAGCTGCCCCTGGGCCTGGCTGGCAAAGATGCAATGTGGAAGTTAATTAACGAGCCGTTTGTACTTCAATGCAGAAATCCCTAAGTTTATCGCAGTATTTTGCACCTTGTGGTGGCCACCTAAAACCAGAGACTAGACAGGACTAAGGGAATAAAGGCAGGGATTTATTGGAAGGGCCTGCAAAGGCACACCCTGGGCAGGCCAAAGGCGACACCCAGGATGGGCCCCGAGTCACAAGTTCTTCACACTTTTATAAGTTTGGTTCATTTGCATGTCAGGGTTAATTCTCCAATTGTAACCTCAGTTCATGATGTGATTACCCCAATTTTGCCCCCCTCTAGGCTTCAGTTTACACATTTTGGGGCCTGGTGTCCTTGCAGAGCAAACCTGGAGAGGTTTGTTGTGTCTGAGCAGCGCGAGAGAGCAGCAGCTCCCAGGCCCCACGGAACTGCAGAGTCACACACCAGGCAGTGCAGGGTTTGGGAAATAGAAAAGTTAAAACCTAAGGCATCACGCCCCCAAAAACCCCCAAACTGGCTGTTTTCCTGCATTCCATCAGTTATAAAGTCCTTTATTTTCCACCTCTATGTACCAGCGGTAGCCAGAGAATCCCAGAAAGGTTTGGCTTGGAAGGGATCTTAAAGCTCAGCTCATGCCAACCCCTGCTGTGGGCAGGGACACCTCCCAGACACCCCAAGGGTAATTTTTCTACCCTCCTGCCAGCAGAACATCCCATAGATGATGATTTAAAGGATTAAAGCTATTTAATGCTGCTGATTCCCACTGAACAAAGAAAGTGGATAAGTAGATGGAAAGTTTGCACAGAGAGAACTCAACTAAACTCACAAAACTAGGAAAGAGCTTTATGGGATAACTGAGGCAGAGAAAAGCACTTTTGTTTCCTGCTTCCATCACTAGTGGTGATTTATTTCCTGTCTTTTTAACAAGTAATGCAGCTGCTGGATGGATTAACAGGATTGCAGCTCTTCAGCATTCATCCCTGCCCACAAACTCCATTTTTTCATGCATTATCAATTTATTTATTCTTCTTTCCAACTCCTCCGTGTGGACTTCGCCTACGAAATATTGTTTTCACAGAAGGTTTTGAGTCACAAAAGAAGTTGTATGGCTGGGACTCTGTTCATCTGAAACTCCTGCTGTGCAGATGGTGCCTCCAGAAAGAGGAGAGAGCAAAGATATCCTAAACCTGACATCAGAGACAGGAGACTTCAGCTGAAAATTAAAATTAACATAAGAAGATTAAAAGAAATCCAACCCTATTAGGCAGAAGTAGCTCAGTTAGTTCTTCAATAACCTTTGCCTTCCCAAAATATGCACACAGAGCTAAGGTTACACATTAAAGTGTTAATAATGAAAATATAATTCGATGTAGAAGCCCAAAGATCAGTTTCACTGCTTTTACTGCACGACAGGTATTGGATTCCATCCCAAAAACCTCTCCATTTCTCCCTTGCCACAGCAGTTTCTCTCTGAGGATCCTTTCCTGGGATTACATAACACAGAGGAGAGAATCCAAGGAGTAAAATCTTCCTGACACCAGGAGATGTTTTGTCAGGAGCTCCTCTGAGTGCTGCTTGCAGGACACCAGGAACTGTCTCCACATTTTGTGGCTGAAAACCTGACTGGTGTTATAAAAATGGAAACTTCCCAAACTAAACCAGGGCAATGAACACATCCCAGATTATTTCAGTTTAAGTTAATTTAAGGGGATTCCTTTTATTGAAGAAAACGACATTTTCTCGAGTAGAATTTATATGCTGCCTCTTCCCTTCTCTGAGAGGATTTTTGTTTAAATTCTGTAAAAATAAACGCACTAAACTTGTCGCTTTTCTAGGAGATGAGAGTTCCTACCTGCGTGTAGTCACTACACCAGGAGTGGTGTTAAATACTCCCTGGAGCAGCAGCAGGAGCTGTGTTTGAGTAGCTCAGTGCATGTCAGAACTGACATGTGCACACCCCCTGAGCAGAGGGTTCATCCAGCCACTCCCAAAACCAGCTGAAGACTGTGCTTCTGGATATCACTGGGCCAGAAGTTAGGCCTGGCTTTGGAAGGTAGGCCAGGTGTCAAATAGGAAGGCTGGTTAAGCCAGAGGGCTGCCACAGATCTGCAGCAGGATTCAAAAGCCCCCTGAGAAACAAATGCACATCCCATTATTGTGCAGGAGCCAGCCGGCCTTGGGACACTCCCAATAAATCCCAAATATTCCTCCTGCCACCAGTGCCCACCTGCTGTTAACCCCCAGCAATCCAGGGACACTCCCCTCGTGGCTTTTACCCTCCAGGGCCCAGGCTCCTCAGCAGAGCCCATCAAAAATTAAACCATTTCACAGGAACTCAGGTTTCTCTTCTAGAAAAGAGCAGGAAATCAGAAGTTTCATCTTTACCAGGTCCTTGGTGCGTTATCAGTGACCACATTCTGCACTTAAATCACAGATTATTTATTTAACCCCTGAGCCACGTGCACAAGGAGCCTTCAACACAAACAACCTCAGATACCCAACCTGGTACATTTAGACCCTTCTCACACCTCACCAGTTTTCCTGGGAAGCCTCCTCAGCCTGGACAGCTGGAGTGGAGTCTCTTTCGTTAATTTTCATTTATTTAAGCACATCTCTGCTGTTCAGCACTTCCTTTCTGCCTCTGCTCCTTAAGGCTGACCTTCAGTTTCCATCCAACAGCCCCCCCAGACCCAAAGGAGGTCTCACCTTCCCCCATCTCCTCCTTCCCTCTCAGTTCTGCACATCAAACCCACGTGCCCCCACCATTCCTGAACAGCCTCTCCCAACCCTCCCGTGCCCCTCTGCTCTCCAAGCTTTTCCAGATCTGACACCTCTCAAGCCTCAAGCACTCCGCTCCATTATTTTCCTTCCCAGTATTTTTGGGGGATCTTACCCTTAAAAATCCCTCTTTTCCTTTCTTAATAGGCTGAGGTGAACATGACTCAGGTGATCACGTGTTTTGATTGTGCTTGGATTGATTTCTGAGCTCATTGGCCAGGAGGCAAAGGAGGCACTTAAGTCTTTACTCACATCTTGACATTTTTAAAAGGCTTCACAAAGCTGGAATCACTTCCCTCTCTTCACTGCTCCAGAGAAGCTGTGGCTGCCCCTGGATCCCTGGCGGTGTCCAAGGCTGGATGGGCTTGGAGCAGCCTGGGATGGTGGGAGGTGTCCCTGCCCATGGCAGGGGGTGGGATAAGATGGGCTTTAACCAACTCAAACCATCTATGATTCCATGATTTATCCATGTCCATTTAACCACTCCACCTTCTGAATCTCCTCATCCCTCCTGCTGCTTTTCAGCCCTCTGGCAATGGCATAAATCCATCTCCTGAACCTCTGCTTCTCCAGATACCCTCACACCTCTGTGCTGCATCATCAACCCCCAACACTCAGCACTTCACCTCCTGCATTTTCTGGATTCTTGCTTTCCCTAAAATACTGAACACCCAGCGCTCGCATCCACCCAGCTTGGCTATTCCAAGACACTTGGCCTCCACATCTCCCAAGCAAATCCTTCTCTTCCACTCTTCCAGACTCTCCAAAGTGCTTCTGCCCACTGCTGAATGCAGGAATGGACGTGGCAAATCCAGGCTGTTTTGTCCTGCTGGATGTGTGGGTGGCTCACAGGCTCAGAGCCAGGGGGATGAGGGGTGTGCCCACGTGCTGGGACACCAGGACGGGCACAGGGCACTCATCCAGGGACAGCTGGCACCGAGCACCTGCCAGAGCTGCTGGGGATGGATTTCAACACCCACATGTGGGTTTTGGTCTGCTCAAGCATCTCCTTGGTCAAGTATCCAGCAAGAAATGGCTTCTGAGGAACAGAAGAGAGACAAAGGTGGGATCTTACAATTCACTGTGGAGACAGGAAAATGACAGAGATGACTCTGGGAGAAGTGCAAGCACAGGGATTTCCAGATGGTTCCTGGCTGCCACCGGGAACTGTTTCCAGGCTGGAGGCAGGCAACAGCTGCCAGGGATTACTGGTATGGAAATGGTTTGGGTTGGCAGGGCCACTGGAGGTCCTCTCATCCACCCCCCCATCCACGGGCAGGGACAACTGTTCCTTCCTGCTCAGGCCCTGCTGAGCTGAGCCCACTCAGCCCACAAAATTTATGTCTTGTTCTACTCAGTCCTGTGTGTGAATCCCAGACTGGTTTGGGTTCAAAGGCACCTCAAAGCCCATCCAGTGCCACCCCTGCCATGGCAGGGACACCTCCCATNGGGGCACAGGGGCACAATGCCCCCTCCCCTGCTGCCCACGCTGGGGACTCAGCCCAGGACTGGGTTAAGAAACAAGGAAATCCAGGGAAATCCAGGGAAAAGCACTGCACCTCACTCCAGCCTTGTGCAACAGAGATAATTCCACATCATCCCCAACAAATCTGAGGTGGAAGGAACAGCCACGAGGGAAGTGATGCACAAGAACCTCAATCCTACCCTTTAAATGACTCCAGCACATTTCCTGAGCGTGAATGCAGCACATCCCTTGGAATGGGTTAAGCAGTTTTGTTGCACATGAAACATCTCATTGTTTATTTAGATCCTTTATTCATAGGGCCTGTGTTGGTGGTTATTTCTAGATGAAGATCAGCCAAAATGGGTTTACAAAGGTTTATATTTAAGAAACCATTAAGATATCCAAGTAACAATGAGATCCTTGAAGGAAATCCAGGAATACCAGCAAAAGCAGAGCTTTAACAACCCAGCGATAACACATCACTCAGAGGAATGTTTGAAAAGAGGGCTATTCCCAAATTTCAAAAGCTGTCAGAGTAACTAAGATTGTTTCACCAATTTCCTGTAACATCTCATAAAGGAAAAAACCACCGTTGTTTTCTGACAGTGTTTAAATGAACAGCACCCTTACACCCACACAAGGTCACAAGTTTGTCTCTGACTGAGGCCAGATGTGGGAGAATGGACAAAAACAAACAAGGAAATGCACTCAGAGATGCAGAGATCACTCAAGGAATGGACAGCCCGTACACAGCCACAGGCTCCCGATAACATTCTCCCCCTCTCCCACTCACTTTGCATCATCCTACTTGATATTTTTGTTGGTACTGAGCTGACATTTCCATGAATTCCATTAAAAACCCAGGTGTATAGATGACATTAGGTAGAGCTGGTGAAGCTGAACAGGCTGGAAGGAGCCAGCACAGGGTGGACACTCAGTGACCTCCCCATGGCACGTGAACGAGGCACCACGCTCCTGCCAGGGCGTTATCACACGTTCAGGCATCAGAGCTGAACCTCTGAGGCTGGAGAAGGAGTTTGGATGCGGGCCTGGAGAGCCAGGATGAGGCAGAATGGCTTTCAACTGAAGGAGGGTAGGGAGAGATGGGAAGTTGGGAAGGAATTGTTCCCTGGCACAGGGTGCCCAGAGCAGCTGGGGCTGCCCCTGGATCCCTGGCAGTGCCCAAGGCCAGGCTGGACACTGGGGCTGGGAGCAGCCTGGGACAGTGGGAGGTGTCCCTGCCCATGGCAGGGGTGGCACTGGATGGGCTTTGAGGTCCCTTCCCACCCAAACCAGTCTGAGATTCTGGGATAATAAACCAAGCTTCAGAAATGAGGGAAGAGACCTGTTTAACCTGCAGCAATGTAAACTGGCCCAAGGTTCAGCAGCAGAGACCCCAGGACAGAAATGCCTCACAGTCAGACAAGAGCACAGAGGTGGGAGGAAAACACAGAAGCCCAAGTTCACAGTGGGCAGCTGGGCCATGGCTTTCCTTTTCCATGGAAGAGCAAGCAAGGCCAATCCACCTCGGAAGCTGCTCTGTCCATAACACTGCAAGAAGGAATTTTACCACCTCAGAAGCACAGGGGTGAACCTGAGAGATGCCAGCGTGACTGCTGATGTCACCAAACAGCAGCTGCTGGGAACTGGTGACACCCAGCACAGATTCCTGCTCAGTGCTGAAGTCAGGGGAAGGGGAACAGACTTGGAAGTCGTGATTATTCCTGCAGGAGAGAGGGTGGTGCTCTGGACACCATCCTGAGACAGCTCCTTTGAAGAAAGACGAAGAGGTTTGCAGCAGAGAGGTAACTGTAGGTAACTGGTGCCCAGTGAAGGGATGTGTCCCCTCCTGGGGCTTTGGCCGCAGTGTCCTGAGGCTGCCAGGATGGGGAGGGACAAAAAAAGGCCCTGGCAGCAAAAGCACAACACTAGAATGACAAGAAACATTCCTTTTAAAGATAAAACGAGAAGATGAAATTCGTTTTCATTCAGTGTCAGAAGAGATGCCTTTCAACCCAGGCACGTACTCCATGGCACTGGCAGCAGGCCTGGGATTAGGGGTACTTTGAATCTCTTCCCTCAACTTTTGTGGCTAAAATGTGTAAAGAGAGGTGGGAGAGAAAGGAAAGCACTGTTGGCTGTCCCAAATGGAAGGCTGAACTGTGGGAAACACCGTTTTAACACATTTCAGTTGTAAAAACAATAGCAAACCAGGAGCTGAGAGGCCAGATGAGCTGGCCCACACACTTTACTACAGCTGGGTGAGGAGGGGAAGGTGTCAGAGCGTGGAATTAAGTGCCAGGTGAAAGTCTGCCAGCTCCAGAGTTCAGCCCTGGCTGCAAGCAGAGCGTTGTCAGCAGCTCTGTGAGGATCTAAATGCATCTAGTACCTGGGCAGCTTGGGAAAGGGATCTTCATTCGGATAAAGAGGCACATTGGGACAAGTAAGATATTCATGTATGCAGAGAGGGACTGGGAATTTGTCAGCTTTTCAGCTATTTTCCCCTCCAAGGAGGCGGCACAGGGAGCGGCTGTGGGGACAGAGCTGAAGTAAACAAAGTGCTGGGGAGCATTAGGAGGGAGAGGAAGAGGGCCTAAATTAGAGTGACATTCTATAGGACAATAGGAAACCCCTGGAGCATTAAACACAGGGTTTGCTGCCATCATTGCAAAAAAGAGACACCAGAGAAGGACAAGGGCTCAGGAAGGACACTGGGGGACCTTGCCCTCCTCTGTCGAACACAACAAAAAGCCCAAAAAACGCACCCCTACCTCAGAAATCAGATTGGTTTGGACTGAAGGGATGTTAAAACCCATCCAGTTCCACCTCCCACTGTTCCAGGCTGCTCCCAGCCCCAGTGTCCAGCCTGGCCTTGGGCACTGCCAGGGATCCAGGGGCAGCCACAGCTGCTCTGGGCACCCTGGGCCAGGGCCTGCCCACCCTCCCAGGGAACAATTCCTGCCCAAGATCCCATCCAGCCCTGCCCTCTGGCACTGGGAAACCATGGAAAAGGAAGATTCCCAAGGATTACTTACTGCAAGAAAGAGATATGACAGACATCAACTAAAATCTTGATCAGCAAAGCTGCTGTAGCAACAAATTTTTCCCATGACACTGTAATATTTCTGTCCTAAAGGAATACGGACAGGAATAAAAGCAAGAATACACACAAAGAAATCTTTCTCACGGCAGCTAAACACTAGGGCTTGCTCAGGAAGCCATCAGAACAGAGAAAACACTCTACTCCCAGTTGTCATCTCTCCCGACAACAATAGATGTCATTATGCAGAGTAAAACAAGGACATGCCACGATCCAGGGCTTTTGCAAGGTGCCTGCAGGAGCCACGGGGGAGTCCCCAGGCAGTGCTGTGCACCTCACCTCAGGCACAGGGGCCAAGGACACATTTCCTCTCTCCAAAACACGCAGTGCATCAGAGGAATATCTGCTGAACAGAACAGATTAATGGCTTCATTCAGCTGCTAATTGATATGTTTGATTTTTTCCCCCAGCTGTGTGATATAAATTGAGTCAAACATATAAAAGCCCATAAATGAAGTGTGAGGAAACTCTGCACTTGTTCCAAGCTAAAGAAACTGCCTGGAATAAGAAATTTACTTCACTTAATCTGAATTTTACTCTTCTTCCGTCACTTTGGTCCTCAGCACACAACAGAGAAGAAGGAAGGTTCTACACCTGAGCATAAGGCAGTCAGGTTTTGGGAAACTTGGGCTTAAATCCTGCTCTTTCAACAATATCCTGATTCCAAAAGTGACAACACATCCCAGGGGGCCCTGGTGGCTCTGCACAAGTCCCTGACAGGAGGGGGCAGCCGGGGGGGTCGGGCTCTGCTGCCAGGGAACAGGGACAGGACAAGGGGAAACGGCCTCAGGCTGGGCCAGGGGAGGCTCAGGGTGGACAGCAGCAGGAATTTCTGCATGGAAAGGGTGCTCAGGCCTTGGCAGGGGCTGCCCAGGGAGGGTTGGAGTGCCCATGCCTGGAGGTGCCCAAGGAAGGCCTGGCCGTGGCACTGAGAGCTCTGGGCTGGGGACAAGGTGGGTGTTGGGCACAGGGTGGGCTCCGTGGGCTGGGAGGGCTTTTCCATCCTAAAAGATTCTGGGATATGTTACTGCAGTGAAAAGAGCTTTTTCCTGGAGCTGGTGCCTGATTCACACAATGGATGTGAGGCATTCCTCCCCAAGGGGGAAAACTGGGGAAAAAAATCTGTTTGAAGACAAACTACCCTGATAATAATAAGATGTTTAGCCTTGGAGGGAAGCCATCAAAATCAAGGCAAAATCTGCAGAGAGGCCTTTGGGAAATTATCCAAAATAGGATCCAGACAGCAGCAGTGCCACTTGACCCGAGGACACAGTCTGAGGTGGCACAATGAAGTGGAGAACATCACAGCAATGACATCGATGCTGCTGGACGGCCCTGCCCTGATTCTGAAGTTTAAATTAGCAGTGCTTTCTCATTAATTGCATCTTGAGGGAATAACATGGTTTTAAACTTGGTAGCAGCAGATTTTTTTAAGACCTACAGCACCACATGCCAGGATTTTGGTTTCTGCCACCCCACTTTGAAAGGTCAAAGGGGAAAGAAAGAAATCAAAGTTGGAATGGGAGCAATGCTTTGAAAAAAGTGAAAAGAGGTCATAAGAACCCAGCTTTGGCTAAACCTCCTCAGAGGCCACTTAGACTGGACACCCACTGGGATGGGGAGGCAGCAACTCTTCAAACAGCCCCAGATTTACCCTGGAACAGCTTTCACCTCCTGTTAACAAGGTGGCCATAAATCACTTCCACACAGGAGACCTCCATCGTGGCTCTAAACCACATAATCCTTGTACTGAAATTAATCTCTGGAGACATCCTCACGGAGAGCCTTCTCCACTCTTGGAACTGAAGCGTTTTCCAAGTTCTGCCGAGCTCCTCCTGAAATCTTGTATGCACGAACCATTCTCCTGATGCTTTAATCATCGTTTGCACCTTTCTAGAACAGATGCAGAGAGGCAGAAATGCAAATCTACATCTTTAGGTACCACTTAGTGTGCAATCATAAACATCCCACGTGTCTGCAGACACACCTGATGCAGGCAGATTGCAAAATCTGGCTCGGCAGATGTCCCGCCAGGAAAACCTCCAGGAAGTTATGGAAGTGGATGTTGGGTTTCTGTGCTCAAGTCCCCTTCAGGAATGAAATCCTGGTGTTTCTGTTCCGTGCCCTTCAATGTAAGTCTTGTTTTTGAACAAACTCTCACAGGGAAAGGCCTTTGCCCAACTGAGCACTGAAATTTTCACCACATTTATGACTTTTAATCACAAGGCATCTTAAGTCTTCTACAGGTGGTGGAGTAAAGCTCATCCCAAACCCCACCATTTCATAATGGAAAACCAGGAAATGCGTCAATGTCACACAGCTGCTCTTTGGAACTGTGCTCCCCTTTCAGTGTCACTGGAATTGCCTTAAAAAATGATTTGAGATTGAACTGATTTTAAAAGACGTAGTTAAATATTTGTCCTTTTTTTGTCCAAAGTTCCCTCCCAAACATAAATATTCCTCAAAGTCTGCCGAAGAGCAGGCTGTCCAATATGGAAAATATCAGCCAAAAATGTTAATCAATACTTGAATAAAAGTATTCTGCTCAGGATATTTTGCCAGCTCTGCTCAAATTAGAAATTTAACAAGATACGGAATTTTTAAATTCATTAGGAACACAAAATGACCCCGACTGCTCTATTTCTTGGTGTCTGCCCCAGATTTCTTTTCAAATCAAATTAATAACTATCTCCCTAAATTAATAAATTCTCCTTCTAAATTCTTGAAAGGAGGAAGCAGTGCTCAAAGAGTCAGGATTTTTGGGTTGACTTTGGGCTTTCTTTAAGGGAATTATAAAATCGCTCAATGGGTTGGGAAAGATCTTTGAAATCATCTCATTCCAAGGAACACCAGGTTTTCAGTAACTTCAAATTCAGATTTGGGCTCGTGTAAGGAAAGCCCAGAATCACTCTCCAAGAATATTTCTGAGGTACAAAATTCTGAGAATTAAAACTTCGCTGGATAATCCAAAGGTGTTGAAGAGCACCCAAGTTTCCCAACACTATTTGCTGAATTCATCACATCTCCCCTCCATTTTTCACCAGAACACCAAATCCTTGTCCCACCTGTATAAACTGGAATCAGTTAATATTCATTCCTCCCTTTCGTTCCTTTCCTCGAGCTGAATTCCACAGAAGTGGGTATTTATTAAGGGATGATTTTCCCTCTTTGAGATTGTTATAAGTAATACTATATTATTGGCTTTTCGCAAATATTAAATGCTATATGTGTAACATTTAAAACTTTGCTGTATGAATATAGTTTCTTTTATTTCTGCTACTAACAAAACTTAGAAATAGTGGTGTGATATATATATATTTCTTAGACTATAGCATGATATGTAGAATGCTTCTTTTACTCATGTAAGTTAACTCAGAGAATAAGAAAGATAATTCCCCACATTCTTGGATTATCCTATCTGGACAAAGATAATGGTGACAAACCCCAGAGGTGACAGGACGAGTCACAAGGAGATTTAATCTGCAGGATGGAGCCACCAAAAGATTTAATCTGCAGGATGGGACCCCAAAAAGTAATAAAATGTTAAATTAATCTACAAGAGTGAATAGAGGGGGGCTTGACACCAAAAGAGTACCAACAAAGGAGTGGTGGAATCATGCATGAGGGTCTATGAATATGCAACCTGCTGGTACATTTAAAGAAATGTTTTCTGAGTTAAGGTGTGCCCCTGGCTGCAGGCCGAGCACCCGGCCACATATAATTTTTGCTTTCCTGTCTCCTAATTGTCCTTTTATGAAACCCTTTAAAAATTTTACCATAAGACTGAACCTCGTTTTTCACAAGATCACTGACACAGAAGGCCTCTGATCCCAAAGAACCCAAAGTCATGGAGACCTGGCACCGAGTCCAGGCCAGGGCAGTGCCTTGATGGGAAAAATGGGAAGCAGAGCACAGAAAATCCTTGTTAAGGTAAAGGGAACAGCAGGGCAGGGAAGCCCAGGGAGCTTGGAGGGGCTGCTCTCCAGCCCAAGGATCAGCGCCAGCATTTTTAGGACATTAACAGAAAAGGCCTCTAAGTGCAGGGGATCTTTACTGCCTTGGAAGGCTTTGTTTGCAGGCTCTGCCAGGCAATAAATTGATTTAGCAAAATGTCAGGGTGGAGGGAGGAGACAAGAAACAGGAGGTGAATTCCTCCCAGAAGAACATCGACTCTCTGACTGCTCTGCAAAAGGCAGCTGAAGGATTTACTGATCTGCTGGAGTATTTAATGGAATTATTCTCCTGAGCACAGCCTTTATGAGCTGGATCATTGCTATCTCTCCCCCAATAGCTCACTCCCTTCTCATTATGCAAAAAAACTTCACATAAATACCTCCACACTCATCATTCCAATCACTCGTGCCACTGCTGTTCAAAAATCATCTTACACTGCCACGTCCCCTCATTCCATGGCATAATTCAGCATAACTTTGCTAAAATCCAATTTGGAGCGTCCCAAAACACAGAGTAATTTTGGTTTGTGGCAGGACACCAAGCCCATTCCTATTTCATATGAAAGTTTTGTCTAAAGTTAATTAAATGGCCAATCTGACCATAAATTCGGTATTAAAACTAAATTCTCTTCACCACTTTAAAAACCTAACAAATGGCTGAATTGCAAAGCAGAAAGTGGGATCTCTGAGAAACAACTCAAATTTTATTCTTACTTCAGAGGAGGCAAAAAAATACAGATTTAGAATCAATTGGCTTCTACAAATTTCCTTCTACAGATAAGAGCCTCTTACATTTGAAAAAAGAATTGCAATACAGCAAAATTTTGGCTCCACTTCCAAAAAATTGTTAACTTCACCTATGTTGGAAATAAGAACAGGGACAGAGGCAGAAAAGTGTCAGGTTTTAGAGTAGTTTCCACACCGTATTGCTGATCCTACAATAGGACAGGCAGCAATGTCCTTGTTCTAATATCTGTCAGAGAAGTTTTCATACCAGCTGTATAAACAGTAACAGCAAAATGGAAAAGGAAAAGAAGGAAGAAAAAAGAATGAAGAAAAAGAAAAAGAAGGGGGAAAAGGAAAAAAAGGGGGAAAATGAAAATAAGGGGGGAAAGGAAAAGAAGGGGGGAAAGGAAAAAGGAAAAAAGGAAAGGAAAATGGAAAGACCAAAAAGGAAAAGGAAAAAGAGTAAAGGAAAAGGAAAGGGAAAGGGGAAAAGAAAAAGAGGAAAAGAAAAAGGGAAAAAAGGAAAAGAAAAAGAAAAAAGAAGAGGAAAATGAAAAGGAAGCCACCTTTGAAGAATTAAAGTACCCATGAAATCTTTTTTCACCCTAACAAAGACAAAAGGTCATCAGTCAGGACAAACCTATGGCTGATTAGGTATCCAAACAGAGATTACTAGGACCACAAAATCAAGTTAATAAAAAAACAACCAAAGGAATCACAGGAAAAAACAGTGACAATTTATTTCATGTGTTGATAGCCCAGTGCTTGCATTGGAAATGTGGGAATTATCTATCCTCGCCCCACCTTCCCCTTCAGTCATTACACAGCTCCATCACATCCTTGTTCTGTTATTCCTTTTCCGGGCTGAGAGTCCTGGAATCACTTAGTTATTCTTCAGAGAGGAATTATTCACACGTCTGCCATTAAATCTCTACTGAATCTCCCCTGGATTTCATGAAATCTTAACAATGGGGCTTAACGTGGGACTAATTCCCAGGGAAAATGAACAAAATGTTTTTCCACCTCCCGTGTTTCTGTGGAGAAATTGAGAAGTCTTTTAATACAGTCCAAATGTTTAGTAAAAAGAGGAACTCTCAACACTTCACTATCACTGCTTCAGGTTCGTCTCTCCCACGATCTCCCCTCTCTGACCTCTCCCTGGGCAATCATTCCTGCATTTTCCCTCCTCTTCCAGCAGCACAGGCAGTGCCCTACACCTTCCCGAGATGGGAAAAGCACAGCTCTCCTCTCCTCCCCACCAGGAGGGGACATTAATCCCAGCAGGAATGCTGAGCACAAACCAACCACAATGGATTATGTCTGTGTCTAATGGTTCCAACAGCTAAATCTCTCTATCGCGCTCATTCATCACCGGGATGCTACAAGAGCGAAGGTTTTTAGGGCAGAAAGAGATTTTTTAAGTCAGCTTTTAGCAATTAAAGGCTACCAGGATATTCCTCAACCAACACAAATCTTTTGTCTTCCCACGGAGGAGTCATTTCAACATCTGTGCTCCCAAGCAAGAGCAGAACCCCTGGGTTCCCCGCTTAGGGGAAGCACGTGGTCAGGGTTGTGTGCAAATGCCATCCAGACTGGCTTTCCTGAATGAAACCACAGAAAAAAACAGGCAGAAAGCGTAAAAAAATAAAGGAAAACCAAACTATAGTGTCAGGCTTGTCCCTGGACCTGCTGGTGGAACTCATTCGCGTGCCAAGCTGCGGGCAGGGAGTTAAGACACCTCTAAAACCACGCTCAGCTAAGCTCTGCCATCGCTGCTACTCCTCGGGTCTGAGTTCTGACCAAAACTCACCCTCTTAAGGGACAAAAATCGAGCAACCACAGCTCTCCCCTTCCCCAAAAATCCCGTGTTTTAAAAAGAGCTGATGAACCAAAAGCCACGCGGAAGGTTGGGTGAGAGAGCAGCATTCATGGGAGGGAAAGAAAAATATTTCTATACCGTGGTGGGCAAAAAAAGGTGCTCTTAAAATCAGCATTCAATAAAGCACAACAACTGCATTTGCTAAACCCAATCCCAAGTCCTGCTGGGCAGACATATGGCACATAATAAACCCGAAATTGGTTAGAACTGCTGAAATACCATCGGATAAATGAAATTATTTTCTAACAATACTTAGCTACTGGGAACAGCTCCTGCCTTCGTACACCAATTACTGCTTAATTACTATCAGGCCACACTTCCTAAAGGAACAGCAGAAGGGAATTTATGGCACCAGTAAAGGAAACGTCTGTTATGTCAGGAGTAAGAATCATTATTGTTTGTTATGAACTGGTTTCTAATTCAATAGATAACAGCCAGCAAAAGAGCATGATTGATACTGCTGGTTAATAAATTAATCAGTGAACGCAATCTAATAATATTTAATAATTGAAGGATTATTTAATTTTTAAGGGTGAGCAAAGCAGTGGCAGGAAGATGCTTTTCCTGGATTACAGAGCTCCAGAGGAGAGAGGGTCATGGAATTAGCGATGGCTTCATTGCCTCTTTTCTGCTGGGCAGGTGGACACAGCAGCCAGAGGGGCAGAGATCTGCCTTGAGGAGCACAAACATCCCAAATACTATAAATTCATGGAGTGGTCTGGGTTGGACAGGACCCTGAAGCTCACTCAGTGCCACCCCTGCCATGGCACCTCCCACTGTCCCAGGCTGCTCCCAGCCCCAGTGTCCAGCCTGGCCTTGGGCACTGCCAGGGATCCAGGGGCAGCCACAGCTGCTCTGGGCACCCTGGGCCAGGGCCTGCCCACCCTCGCAGGGAACAATTCCTGCCCAAGATCCCATCCAGCCCTGCCCTCTGGCACTGGGAAGCCATTCCCTGTGTCCTGGCACTCCAGCCCTTGGAAAGAGTCCCTCTCCATCTTTCCTGCAGCTCCTTCAGGCCACACTGAGGTCACCCCAGAGCTTCTCCTCTCCAGGCTGAACACCCCCAGCTCTCCCAGCCTTTCCTCCCAGCAGAGCTGCTCCATCCCTCTGCTCATCCTGGAGCCTCCCCTGGGCTCTCTCCAGCAGCTCCAGGCCCTCCCTGTGCTGGGCCCCGGGGCTGGGGCAGCTCTGCAGGTGGGGTCTCACCTGAGCACAGGGGCACAGGGGCACAATCCCCCCTCCCCTGCTGCCCACGCTGGGGGCTCAGCCCAGGGCATGGGGGGTTCTGGGTCCCAGCTCTCACCCACAGCACCCCCAGGTCCTTCTCCAGGGCTGCTCCAGCTGCTCATCCCCTGGATTGATCCCAGGGGTTGCCCTGACCCAGGGGCAGCACCAGCACCTGACCTTGTTCGACCCCCTGAGATCCCCAAGGGTCCCTTCTGGAGCTGGTCCAGGTCCCCCTGGATGTTTGGGGGATCATTTCGCAGCCATCACACCACACACAGAAGAAACAAAACGAGTGTTTCTACACCCAGAGGTTCCCAATTATTCGAATCCCTCCTCCCCAACAGAAGGCCATAAATCAGGCTGCTCATAAATTTCTGCTTCACTAAGTTTGCAATACCAAAGCAGTTTCTTCCCTAGGGACAAAGAGAAGCAGCAGCACTTCAGAATTCCAGCATTTCTGTGAGCAGGCTTGTTCCAAAAAAAATAGAAAACAAAACACAGAAATTGGAATGCTTGAGCAGCTAAAAAAAAAAAATCGTCCTCAAGTGCTTCTCAGCACTATCTTCTCTGGTTCTGCTGCTCTTTTCCACCTCATAGTAGGGTACACCCCATTTCCTACCTGAAGGGCAAGAAAATGGAAGTTTGCTGAAAGCCAGAGCAGAACCAGAGGAGAAACTCCTCATCCATTTCCTCTCAGGGCTGTCTGCTGCAAAGCCCCAGGCTTCAAGGACAGTCAGGCATTTAAGGAAAAATGTCTTCATTCTGTTCCTCAGACCATTTGAAGCACATGTGATAAATCTGGAGAACAGCTTGCCAGCTGCATATTCTAAAGACGAAGAAAATCAGGGCATCAGAGGGACAAACTTCAGTAAACAGATTAATTATGGTGAAATTAATGATACTGAAGCAAGAGCCACAAGGGACAGGGTCCTCCTCCCTGCAGACTGAATTATTGCAGTAAAGGCCAGCGTTGGAAAAAACACTTGACACGAAGCTCCAGATCCATCAGGATTTCACCCAGAGTCTTTAATGAGATGAAATAAGGCCCCAAATAAATAAGAATAAAGCGCAAGTCAGGAAAACATGTTCAGTGTAGGTTTGGCTGCATAGGCACTACCTTTTATACACAAACACACCTTGGCCCCAGCAAAATTCGCTGTTCAATCCCTCAGTGTTCATTTTCAGCATCACTCAGCACCTTGAAAACTATTTAATAATCCCTCTAATAATCTCTAGGATCTGAAATGTTAAAATTTGGACTAGAACTTTGAGCTTACTGGCAACTAAGACAATGAAGTATTACAGTGACTTGTGAATTCTGAGTCTCTAAAACTCCATTTAACCACTACCAAAACAGTTTTCTACATGATTTTACTGGTTAAGACATCAGAATTCCTTGGAATTCTTCATTCTGGATGCTTCTTTCTGCTTTAAGTTAACTTCCAGGGTAAAACATGAAGATATTTCTCATAACCAGTGTCTCTTGTAATCCTAATGGAGCAGTATCCAAACCTGACTATTTAATTCTCATTGTTCCTGTAAAAGTGTGTTCAGTTGAGTGTTTAAACTTTCCAGTTCCATCTGATCATATGGGAAGGCACTGAGGTATCAAAGTAGAAGGTGTTATAGGCAATTTAGCTTTTAATTAATCTAAACTTGGAGCTAAAATTATGATACACAATTTAATTTTATGTTTTAATCAGTCCCTAATAGAGCATTTTAACCTCCAGAGCACGCACTCACATTTGGAAGGGTGCAATGGAAGGCTCAACTAAACTCTCCACCTCACTTGGAAAAAAAACAGGCCCTGAATTTTAACTAACCCAAGAACAACAGGTCAAACAAAGCTTTGAATAGCGAGAACTGAGGCAAAACCCCCAAAGTTTGCCTCACTTAAACAAAAAAACTTCATTAAAAAAAAAAAATTATATGAAACATTATCAGAAATTACAAAGAACCCAAACAATTGATGAAGGAAAAGGCGACACCTCCACTGTCTCAGGCTGCTCCAAGCCCTGTCCAACCCGGCCCTGGACTCTTCCAGGGATCCTGGGGCAGCCTGGAATCTGTGCCAGGGCCTCCCCACCCTCACACCTTCACAGGATCAAGTGAACATCTCCACCCTGGCAGAAATTTTAGATGTGCAAAACAAACCAAGAAATCCTGCAGCAAACTTTCCCACACAGCTCGACCATCAACAGGATAATCCAGAAACAAAACCTCCAGCACTGACAATTCCATGTGTGTCCAACACAAAGCAAGCTTTCCTACGGAAATGAACACCAGAAAATTTTGAAAATGAAGCTTTTAATCAAACAATTGTTAAGGTTGGGAAAGCCCTCCCAGCCCACAGAGCCCACCCTGTGCCCAATGCCCACCTTGTCCCCAGCCCAGAGCTCTCAGTGCCACGGCCAGGCCTCCCTTGGGCACCTCCAGGCATGGGCACTCCAACCCTCCCTGGGCAGCCCCTGCCAAGGCCTGAGCACCCTTTCCATGCAGAAATTCCTCCTGAAAACTTTAACCACCAAGATGATTAAAGAAAGTTTTATTTCTGTGACACCTTGCTCAGGTTTGCCCCGACAGACACAAACCAGCAGAGGCAGAACCTGTGACATGGTGAGAAATCTCTCCCTGAAAAACCACTTAGTCCAGATCTCATGTTTGGGACTAAGTGGCCTTCAGAAACATCTTCTAATTTAGGTAAATCAAAAGGCAGCAGCCTGGCCAGACATTTTTACACAGAGCATGTGGTGAGGAGGTGCTGCCTCCGGGCTCTGACAGGATGCCCGGGCAGTCAGTGCTGACAGACCTTTTAGGCTCTCAGTAAATAAAACTGTCAGAACAAGAGCAATGAACAGTTGGGAGTGTGGGGAAAAAAAATATTAATTGAACTGGATCAGTAGCCTCTGGGGCAAACTAAAATTACTTGGCTCTTACTACCCTGGAAACATCCAGCTCTCTGTCCGGGGTGATTCATGGTCCAGGCTGAATCATCGGAACCAATTACGAAAATGTAACTCCCTGACTTTGTTCTGAAGCACCACCCACCACCTGATGCAGACATCTTGCTCTGAGTCCCTGCAGACACTGAGAAGGACAAAAAAAATATTTAGTGCTCCAAAAATGAGTGGCTCTTCCCTTGTCTCCCAAAACCCAAGGATCTCTCCTATGTGTTGGTAAAATACTGAGAGCTTAAAAGAGTAGAATCACCTTGTTCAACAAAGTGAGGGCAGAGAAAAAAAGAGAATTTACTGTATCTTGAAATTTATGGTTATGAAAAAAAATCCAGAATGTTTCATGAGGGGAACGTTGCTTCAGTGGGGAAAATGGAGTGAGGAATGAGAGCCATGAGGAGGAAAATGCAGGTCCCTCCTCTGTCCTCCACCAGAATCACTGACCAGGTACCACCTCCAGCTTGGCCTCACACAGAAAATACAAAACCAGCCCAATTCTTCTGCTGAATATTCAGATAAGTTGCACAATGGGGTTTTTTGGTTTTTTTTTTTGAAGCCTGTAACAAAACAATTCAAAGTAATATTACTCATTCTAAGTTGGAAAGACATTTGAGCAGTTTCCAATTGCTTGGAATTCAAAAGGGGATTTTCAGGCTTAAGCAAAAACCCCAGAACTACCAACCAGGTGCTCCCAAAGCAACCTGAAGGTGAGCACACCTCTGGGTTTCTTTACTTTTAAATCTGTCTAGGAGGTGAGCAAGCACAGAATGACAGTTCTGAAAGAAACAAACAAAAAGAAAACTGGATGTTTACCAAAAAAAAAAAATTTCCAAGCTTGTCATAAGCAATAAGGGCCAGGAGCTGGACTTGGCTGATCCTTGTGGGTCAGGATATTCCGTGAATCTATGAAAACCTTGGAGAGAGGCAGAGAGATGGGACACACCGATTTCCTCTGAGCAGACATGGAATATTACATTGTCTGATGCAGGAAGGTTCTCTAACAAGCACCATGAGGAAGCTTTTCTCTGCAGAACAGGCTCCACGGAGCAGTAGGAAGTGAAAAACCAAGAGGTTTTCCTCTAACAGTGGCACAAGAGTGCATGAAAGAACCACATCGAGATGATCCTTCACACATCTGACACCCAAGAAGCAGCAGTTGGGTCCAGTTCCATGGTCCAGGTTGCTCTGACATCTTCCCAAGGAACAACCTGCAGGCCGAGAAGTTGTAATGTGTCATTTCCATAACAAACAATTCACAAAATTAAATAACCTGCTTCCAATTCTGGCCAGGAATCATTCCAAGAGCAGTGGAAAAGCCAACAATTTAGAGACATCTTTAGCTACCCTCAAAGATAGATGTTCTTGGAGCAACCTGGGATAGTGGAAGGTGTCCCTGCCCATGGCAGGGGTGGGATAGGATGAGCTTTAAGGTCCTTTCCACTGAAAAGTGCTCCGTGATTCTGTGGGGTAGTAGAGATGACAACGGTCAGACTTGAAGATGATTATTTGTGAAAGCAAGGACTTTGCACAATTTTTATTGCTCTTTTCAAAAGCTGATGATTCAGAAAGAACTGGCAGGGAAGGCTGGAGAGTCAGCAAATGTGGCTTTGCTTATTTTCATCAAGGAGATTGGTGGCAATCACGGCTGAAACAGCAGGACCGGCTCCTTTCCCAGCAATGGATCTCATCCCCCTTCCTGGCCAAGCTCTGCACATTCCCTATGCTCCAAGGTGCCCAGTGGCGAGGGAAAATGCAGGCCAGGGTGTCTCAAGGCAGCCAAACCCATCCGTTCTGCTGGTCATGCTGGCGGCACTTCAGAAGGAACACAGCCACGGAAAGCTCAGCCCAAAACAAAGCGTGGCCAGAGGGGACAAACTGAGTGGTGTCGTTCGAGGCACATCCGCTCCCTGTGGCCTCTCCTCGGCTGGAGAGAGCTGTCCTGTGCCTGCCAGCAGCAGGGACCACAGGGACACCACTCATCCCAGTTAACCCCGTCCCACCCGGCTCTGCTCACAGGGCCCTCAGCCTTCACAGAGCGGTTGAGAGTGAAGAGGAAGGAGGATTGTGTCTGGGAAAACACAATAAAGACACTCTCACACTTGCTAGGTTCAGCAGAAAGGAGGGAAAAGAGGAACTTTATTTACATATGTCACGTCTTATACAATTCTCAACTCCACAAGGGATTGGGGAACATGTCACTTCCTTCTCAATCCTACTGGAGAAGAAAGATGCTCATCAAAGTTCTCCTATCACAAAAGGAATGGAAACCAGAAAATACCGTTAAGTAAACATTGGCTATTATTTACATGAAACTGTGTGAGAAGGAATTCCGACTCCAAGGTTAAAACAGAAGGCTTTAGCAAAAACCAGGGCAACAGAGGATGAAGCCCAGCAAGGCTCAGGTGAGTTCCTAAGCCAGACTGGTCCGTGTCAGGACATTTTCAGCTGCTCTGAGCGGGACAAAACCCATCTTATTCCATGTTCACTCCTCAAACTTCAGCCACCAGAAGGGCCTCTCCCTCAGCCTGGCAGAAAACAGCAGGAAGAGTGGCTGAACTCAGAGCCTGGAGAAGGCTGGAAGGTTTCATGAGGGGAATGCTGCTCCAGGGGGGAAAAAGGAAGGAAGAATCAGAGCCATCAATCGAAAAATGCAGGTCCCTCCTCTGTCCTCCACCAGAATCACTGAGCAGGTACCACCTCCACACAGGAAACACAAAACCAGCCCAGTTCTGAAGATTCAGAGGAGTTCCACAATCGTTTATTTTGTTTTAATAAGCCAGCCCATAAGAGGAGCAATCCACTTGTAGCTGATGACTATTATTTACATTGGTAATAATACATTTCAAGAGCATAACTAATAGCCTGCAGTAATTTAGTCAACAGAATTCCTCCACTTGACATCCCTTTGGAGAAATTATGAAACAAACCCTAAACAGATGCTGACAAGCTGTTCCCAAACACGGATGCAACATCATTTTTAAAAACTGCTTAACTAATCAACATTTGAAAGTAAAAACACTGCTTGTGACCTGCATTATCATGCAAACTGTGTATTATTTTTCCCTGCTAAATCAAGAATTCATTATCATATTTGATTTATCATGCACAGCCCTACAAACCCTATTTACCCTCCGGCTCCTCAGCCCTCACAGCACCCTGATAATTTAATATCTCATCTAAATCTTTGTTTTCCTCAGCTCATCAAAATATGTCCCACCCCTCAACACCAAAAAAACAAATCCTAGAACAATTTAAAACATTTTAAAAATACAAATCCCAAGCCTATTGCTGAAGCAACGCCCACAGGAACCCCTGTGGCTCAAGCACAAGACATTTGACAAAGATTTATAATTTAAAAATAGTTTCAAAGCAAGGGGAAATTGGTAACATCCCCTGTTAATTTATGTCAACGGTTGATTACCTTCAGTCAAATATTTACAGCTTGTTTACAAGTTCAACATCAACAATTTTGACTTGCAGTCATTTTATTTTGTTCCACATTTGAGTGCAAGAATGAGGCCCTCAAGCACTAAAAAAAAAAAAAACCACCACCAACAACAACAAAAAAAACCCCACAAAAACCACAACCTGCACCAGAAAGATCACCCTGTGAATTACTTTTTCTGCCTGTGTGAAGCGTGTTGGTGCTCCACAGCTCTTATTGTTAAAGCTTTACAATTAAAATATTGTTTTAGCTCTGAATAAGAGCAACAGTGCTGTGAAACACCCAGGTATTCACAGGGAGCTTCCAACATTCCTGTCTGCCTGTTCCACCTGGTTCTTCACCCTTTTCACACCCACCAACCCTCTAGTTCAGGCAGCCCAGCTCCCAGCTCCTCCTCACCTCAGCAGCCTGGTGAGTGTGGCAAACAAGGATTGTGGCAAAGCCACTCCATCTTCCCAGCTGTTTGAAGTTTACCATACGCCTGACCTGAAGGACATTTAGGGAATCCTGAAACAGCAAAGAATTGCCACCAGAGCTGCTGGAGGCTGGCCCAGGCAGATAAATGACAGGCAGTCAGTGATTCCAACCAGGCACTTCCAGCAATAAAAGCCTGGTAAGATCTAAAGGGAGGCAGGGGGAACCCTGGAACAGCCACCAGAGTTTGGCTCTTCCTTAATTATAGTCCAGGAATAACATGGTGAAGGTTCATCTGTAGGAGGGGTAAAGGATAGAAAACCAAGGCCCAGTTTTGAGCAGAACCTGTCTGTTGGTAATAAAATCTAACAATAAATTGCTGCCTCTGTCATGCATTAATACAGGGATCCATAGGGAAGCCTTGCTATTTCCTCTGGCATCAAAACTACCAAGCGAATCATCAAAATGAATGATAAACAACAAACCAGCAGGAAGGGAACTAAAAAAAACCCCCAAAACCTAAACCCACACAAACATTTGACACAGCTAAAGAGAAAAGAAAGGGAGCAATCCTCTCAGCAGCTGTAACCCACTGGCCAAAATTCCTGCTTTTCTTTATGTACATTTATATTCCACCCAATACACTGCTACTCTGCATTTACTAACTCTTTATTTACTAACTCTTTATTTACTAACTACTGGCACACACAACTTCTTTGCTTCATAAACTCACATCAGGCTACAGCTACAACTCTTACAGCACTAAATATTTGTGTCCAGGAGCATTTTCACTGAAGCTGGTCCAGCCAAAGTCAGATGAGCTACAGATCTCTACTACTACGATCCAGTTTTTCCCAAATATACACAGAATAGCGAAACACACTGGGAAAAAAAAAAAAAGCCTCAGAGAGGGAAAACATCCCGTGTGTTTTCAGTTCTGCATCTCAAAGCAAAACATTAAAGGTAAAAAAAAACCACCCCAAAAACCAAAAAGAAAACTTAGCACATTCAGATTCAGTATAAATCGCCACACTGGATGCTTGAAGGTGGGAAGAACCAAAAGAGCTTTTTCAGAAAAAGGGAATATTCTGAGTATCCAACGAAAGTGAGCTATTTTCTGGGTTTCCACAGATAAAACATGACACTAAGAAATCCAAAATATAAGTACAGGATAACAGAGATAAAGGTGAGGTGTATTATAAGTTTGTGTTTTCTTAATTTGTTTGTTGTAGCTTTGCCATCAATCACCATTGTGGATCCTGCAATCTGCATTCCCATATAGGGATCATTCCCATCAAGGTCCAGGAACCTTGAGGAAGAGAAGGAGCAGAAGGAAAAGCCCTGAACTTGAGCAGGAACAGCCCCGGGCACCAGCACGGGCTGGGGGGAACCAACTGGAGCAGCTCTGCATGGCAGGACTTGGGGGACGCCGAGCTGTCCCTGAGGCAGCAGAGTGTCCTGGGGGTGCTGGGGGACACCGAGCTGTCCCTGAGGCAGCAGAGTGTCCTGGGGGTGCTGGGGGACACCGAGCTGTCCCTGAGGCAGCAGAGTGTCCCGGGGCCGAGGAGGCCAATGGGATCCCGGGGCAGCAGGAAGAGCATTCCCAGCAGGGCAGGGAGGGATCCTGCCCCTGTGCCCAGCCCCGGGGGCACCTCTGCAGGGCCGTGCCCAGCTCGGGGCTCCTCAGCACAGCAGGGCCAGGGAGCTGCTGGAGCGGGGCCAGCGGAGGCTGCGGGGCTGAGCAAGGGCCGGGAGCATCTCCGTGCCCAGCAAAGGCTGAGGGAGCTGGGGCTGGGCAGCCTCGAGAGGAGCCCCAGCCCAGAGGGGCCCTCAGCCCTGGCTGTCCCTGGCTGCAGGGAGGGCTCCGAGCAGGGCCCGGGCTCTGCTGCGGGGCCCAGCAATGGCCCCAGAGCCACGGGCAGGGCCCGATGGCAGCGATTGCCCTGCACAGGAGGCACAACTTCTGCCCTGGGCAGTGCCCGGCCCCGAGCAGAGTGTGCACAGAGGCTGTGGGCTCTCCTGGCTGGGGCTGTTCCAGAGCTGTGTGCACACAGGGCTGTGCCCGGGGCTCTGGGATGGCCCTGCTGGAGCAGGGAGCTGCCACCAGCTGCCCACAGGAACACAACCTGGGATTCTGTGAGAAGGGAAGAGCATTAAGGAGTGAGGACTTTAGAGAAACCCCCACCACACAATGCTCGGGGAAAAGAAAATTCAGGCTGTCTGAATGTGTTTCCACTGGGGCAGCTCATGAATATGAACAACACAACACTGTCACCACCACATCAAATCAAACCTCCAAAGCCTGCAAGGAAAAAACAACAACCACTGAAATTAATAAATGTCTTTGTCACTGGGAATCTGTCTCTCCCTCCCCAAAAGAGTTACATGTATAAATTAATTTTAAACATTGTATTTTGCACTTCAGAGTCAATTCAGAAATCCTCCCTGTCCCAAGTTCTCCACAGCAATCCAAGAAAGAAATCCATGGATAAGAACAAGAATCAGACCCACACAGACCCTCTAAAAGGATAATCCCTTCCATTTAGTCTCTAGTTTCAACCATTTCTTCTCCAATATGGACCTACTCTATTTGTCAATCTTACAGTCATGAGAATTATTGGGAAAGGAGATGCAGCATTTTCAACCAGCAAAATTCCAATGAAAAAGCTTTCTCTTGGCAGCAAATATTTGTGGATTTTGGGGGTGTGGGTCATTGCCTGAAAGGTTATTTTAACACAGTAATCTGAAAGTTGGTGTTTAGGTTTAGTTGAGCTTTCCCCATCTGCACAAGGAGCAGCTTTGCTTTATTTGCAAATTTACCAGGTGAAACATCTATCCCAAAACATTACCTGGAAATGAGAGCTATAAAGCAGCTGATAGTTGGGTTTTCTAATTAAATGCAAGGTACTCACTCGGATCTGGTCTCTACAGTCACAAGCCAAGAACAGAGATAGAGGAACAGCTTATCCTCCTCCACAAGCACCAACCCATTTCATCCACAAACTATTATCCTTCTGGAAGAGATGTGCTTTTGGTGAACACAAAAAATCCCCTCCTGCCAAAGTCTCCTGCACTGCGGTGGCTGGGGTGTGTATTTGTTTGTGTCAACTGCGATCACTGCTTAATTTGAGCATTATCTACAGCAATAGCAAACGAGCCCTCAGAGTGTGGGGTTTACATTTCCTTTCCTGAAAGTACTGAAGAGTTTGGAGTTGCCATCTGTCTCTGCTCTTTGTGCAGGAAACATCAGACCCGCTCAGAAATGCAGTCGCTCCTCTTGTCACACACGTGTGACATCATAGAAACACAGACTGGTTTGGGTTGGAGGGACATTAAAACTCACTCAGTTCCACCCCAGGGACACCTTCCACTATCCCAGGTTGCTCCAAGCCCCGTCCAGCCTAGCCTCGGACATTTCCAGGGGGTGGTGAGTCCACAAAAAACAAACCTGGATGAACCCGAGGTTAACACACGTGCTTGTACGTGGACGGCTGCTTTTCCAAGGGCTGGCATGTTCCTAAAAATAATCCTTGTATTTCCCTCCCCTTCTTTCTTTTCCTTTTTTTTAAAAGTCACCTTACTGAGAAAGTTACTCATAAGAACCAGGAGCCTTAAAGCAAGACAAACTTTCCAATCAGACAGACTCCAAACCACTTCAACCCAAAATCTGAAGCAAGAAATGTCCCCACACCTGAGAGCTCTCAGAGACACAAGGGCTTTGCCACAAGTGCAGTAACCCAAATGTGTATTAGGCAGACACTCCCTAAAAAAACAAAAACAAAAACAAAAAACCAAAAAAAAACCCCCAAAACAAAACAAACAAAAAAACCAAAAAAACCCAACCACAACAACAAAAAAAAAACAAAACAAAACAAAAAACAACAGGACCAAAATTCAAGCAGAGAAGCGACTTGAAGAAAAGAATTAATATTTATGGGAAAATTAACATAGCTGGAAAAAATACTGTAAGGGAACTGCAGCTGGGTCTGGCAGCTACAAAATAATACTAAGAAAGTAACAACAACCTGAACAACTCTAACAAAACTCCTGAGAAGCAGGATCTGTGATGGGAAGGGAAGGGAGCATGGCATCCACTTCTACAGGTGGGAGGAACAGCCACTCCAAAGGTTTCCCCTAAAATTATCTTTTCTTTCAAATAACCTCTGACTAAACATGGAACCCACTTAACACCAGAGGACCAGGACCCATCAGTTTTCAGCATTCTTACAGCATCAGATCCCAAAATGGTTCCATTTGAAGAAGCCCTCAGAGATCAAGTCCAGCCTTTCTCCCAACACTGCCAAGGCCACGCATGTCCCCAAGTGCCACATCCATGCTGCTTTTAAATCCCCGCAGAGATGGTGACTCGACTTCATACTGCAAACACAAGGTGCTGTTTGAAGAAGTGCATCAATAAAACCACGTTAAAAACCAACAGATGGGAGCTAGAAAAAATAAAAATTGTTTATTTGGTTCTGCCTTTCCTGGAGCAGCACCTTATCTCCACAAGGACGAGGATTCAAACAACAAATCCACAAATCCTGGCTGGCTCTGCCACACAGTTTGCAGTAGGACTATTATTACCTCAGCCTCGTTGCATGAGATTTAAATTAGCAGATGCAATTTGGTTTTTGCGAAATAAAATCCAAGACAACGCTTGTATGGGTATTTCCTTTTCACAGCCTGTTATTCCCAGTAAAAGCAAAAACACCCAACCCCCTGATTAAAGTAACAGAGGAAATGATGTTTCCTTTTAAAGGCACTAATTAGGTTTCTGTGGAATGCTGGAGGGGGATGGGTGAACCCATCCAATCCACATGGATTTCACAGTTCATTTCCAACCTCAGCCAAATCCCAATTTCTCTCATTAGAGAACAATATTTCAGTCTCTCTCTTTTTGCCATAAACCAAAGCCGGCACATTTGGCACTCCAGCTCCGGACCGGTGGTGGGAATTTGTGGGGAAGACAGGGAACCCTTCATTGCAGGGATATCCGAGGGTGACAATTATTGTAAGCAAAGCAAGGGGCAGAAGCCACCTCGCCTAGAGCACTGGTGGCTGGGCCCGTGTCACCGCAGAGGCTCCAGGCCTGAATTACCTTGGAAAACTCTGCAAGAGCAGGACAAACTCTAGCCATCTTTCCCCCCCAAAATCATGGATGTGCGTGGTACAATTCCTGAGTTTCCCCAGCAGTCTTCACGATCCTGAATTTCCACATTTCAGACCAACTTGTCCAGTCCACAGACTCGGTCTGAGAAGAGCAAGGACTGGCCAAGTCCTCAAAACTGCAAAAAAACCCCTGCAAAAACTGGGCTCGAGAGCAGCATCTGCAAGGCCTTAAGGTGAGCTTTGGCTTCAGAGAAATTTGATAGCAGTGCAGGGGCCAGAAAGCTCAAATCTACTTGCAGGAAACCGCCGCCGGGAAGCAACGGAGGAATAGAAAGTGGGGAGGAAAAACCCCACACCGCAGACCCTGGGGGAAACCTGAGGCAGTCAGTGGGATCCAGGAGCCAAGCACACACCTCTGGGGGTGTTGATCAGCACAGAACCTCTGCACCTACAGCAGCCTCCTCACCTTGGGGAAAAGGTCCCAAACCTGGGCCTCGTCTGCAGAAAGGGATGAGAAACCTCTTGAGGTCAGCTGAGTATGTTAGAATTAAGATCACAACCCCCGCAGAAGGAAAGGACCATCAAGGGTGTGGGGTTTTATCTCTAAGGAGCTGCATGGCAGGAAGCCAGCATGGTGAAAACCCCAAGGGCCTGAAGCCAAGGGTTAAATCCATCCAACTGCTGACTTTGGCAATACTGATGCTAATGCCAAAGTTATTAAGTAAAGGGCAAACAAATAAAAATACGCAATAACTGCAAGTCAATACCTTAAAATAAAATAATAAAAAAAAAAAAAAAAAAAACCCAGAAAAAACAAATCGGTTCAATAAGTTTCATGTCCTTTTCAAAACTGTTCTCTTATTAATATGACTAATAAAGTTTGGCTACAACAAAGCAATAACCCGTGCATGAAAAATGGGGAGTATAAATGCAGTTGCTGTTTGGAGAAATCAGGGTCAACACACTTAAGAAGCCCACAAGAGCAAAATAAAGCTCCATTCACAACAAGAATATTAATTCTGAATTAGTTCACTGCTGTTTCTTTCAATCACAACAGATTGAGGCTCATATTTATGACACTTGAGGAGAAAACCAGGTGCATCAACTGCTTCAAGACTTAGAACACCGATTAACCCTTTGGGAAATGATGATTGGCCAGCAGACAGCACAATGCCGAAGTAACCAAGGATTTGTTTTCATTTTGGAAGCAAACCTTCAGCTGCCTGCACCCTTCCCAGAGGAGGCACTGGGGCTGGAGCTGGGAATGAGCTCTGCCATCAGCCCCTGCTCCCAGGCACAGCCTGGGTGATGTTTATAAACACACATATGTTGCTGCTCTTCCTTCAGGATGCAATCCAGGCTTTCAGGCACACAAGGAAGACGTGGCCAGATTTTCCCCTATTACCTCACCATCTGGTGCTGCTGCACTGAGAGCTGCACGTTTGGAAGGCACTCACAGAACACATTTTGGTGCGAGTTCCTGTGTGTGTTGTCCGAGACTCACCTAATTACCTGCAGAAGTTCCTGCAGCTCCCTCCTCTCCTAAACACACGTTTCCGACAGTCTCTCCTGGTGCTCTCTGAGCACACTCCACGCCGCTGAACTACCCAGCTGTGCTTTGGGGTGATCTGTACACATGGGGGTTGCACAGAGCTCTACCTGCTGCTGTTTAACTCCTGCAGACTCCCACATTCCCAGGGAACTGCTGGAAGCTGAGCTTTATCTTCCCCCGTGCCCCCACGGTCCCACCATGGCCAACTCAAGTTGTTCTTCTCTTCGAGGACCTGAAGCAACCACGGTCCCTCTGCAACCCCTGAAGCCTTCACGCCCAAAAATCTCCAAGTCACTGCACACATCAAGGTCTCTGCTACTGATTCCATCTGCAATCAGTGTGACCCCAGCCATCGCTGGGCTCCCCCAGTATTTCAGATTCACATAAAATGCCCCTAAAACTCAACCTACACACTGGTGCTTTCAGCAGGATCTGTCTCCACACTCCTCCCCTCCACAGAAGTGAAGCCTGAGGACCAGGGCTGCTCCAGCCCAGCAAGAGGGAAGTTTCACCCATCCCAAATAAAAAAGTTTCAAGCATTAACAGCATAAAAAACCCCATCAAAGCCACACCTCCCTCCCTCAAAGGCGGGGGATAAAAGCTATTTTAAATATCCACTAAGACTGGAGAAAATACTTTTCATAGGATGCAGTGATTTGGCTTTAAACCAATTTTTTAATTAATTAAACTGCAAGCAGAATAAGCACTAGTTAGGAGACCCATTTCAATTTATTTCTTATTTTTTCTAGATCATTTGTACAAGCTCTCTGTCAAGTTACATCCACAACAAACCTGCTTGATACCCAAATTTCAGCTACATGAGATAGGAACATCAAACCCTGAGAAAAGGTACTGTTTAATTGCTTCTGCAATTCTCCAATTAAAAAAAAACAACAAACCAAACAAACACATGGTTGTGATTGAAGTAAAAAACAAGTTTGGAAACAATCTCATTTTGCTCATTAGAAGTTGAGTCCAAACTGCTTTGAAGTCTGAGCTCCATAATTTCTGGTTGGGAGAGGAGAGACTGAAAAGGGTTTGCTTTTTATATTTTAACCAGCGTCTCAAGCGACATTTATCAATTCTAAATGCAAATGAAGCTGGGCTTAATTTTGCATTTGTATTCCAAAGGCCGATTGCCACATGCTCGAGTAACAAACAACACAGCAGATCTTAGGAGCACAAGAAAGAGAGCAGATAACACAGACCCACATTTCTAAGACTTAAATTAAATTCAGTTCACGCTATCACAGACACAAAAATTGAAAGCCCCAAGAAGGTTTGAAGACAGAAACTGGTAACTTATCACATTTCATACGGGGAGGAATTACTCCAAGTAGAAATTTTACTCTTCCCTTAAAATTTCAAGCCAGGTAAGCACAGCAGTGTTTGAAACTTCACTTAAACACTCCACATTCCCTCATTTTCTCATGCACGTAAAATCAAGAGCCAAAATCTCTTTCAGAAGGCTACCACTTCTTTTTCTAGTCCATTAGAGCAAACCCCACACTCCAGCAGAAACCCAAATTTCCAGAGTTTAAAAAAAAGTCAAACATTTCTCCCAGCAGCAGAAATTCAGGTTTCCAACTCAAGCTTGAAGCATCTTTCTTTTAATATTAAGAAATCAGACTTTCTCCTCCCTTCTCCCACAGCTGAGCAGGCAGAGCCCTAAAAACCTTCCAGAGCACCGGAGCTGGTTGGGGGTCTTTGGGGAGAGGAGGAGAGCGAAGCTGTCACAGGTTTCTGTCATCACATTCTCACCTGGCCCAGCAGGTTTCTCTCCAAGGATACAAACCTGCCCTTCGCATTCACCCATTTCAGTCCCTGCTCAGTCCCTTCCTTTGATATAAATTTTCAAACCTGCAGGAACTGACCAGGAAAATCAGGAGCCAGAAGAATTGGCTCTCAGCAGACAAAAACAGAGAAATCAGCTGCCCCCAGAAAACTCAGGGGTGGCTGTGAAGCTTGGATGTTGCTTTGACAGCACTGAAAATCACGGATGGGGAGTCTGCCTTTAGATTCCCCCTCTGGGCTTGTCCCCAAGGCCTTTTAAAGCATCTTGTTGTTTTTACAGCGAGAAGACAAGATAATCACTGTGACAAATGGCAACATTTACATTTGGGACATTAATTCACTCCTGAGCACATCACCTGTCTGCCACTTCACTCCCCCACCGAGTCTGAGGCCCTACAGAGCCGGGATTTAAGCCCAGCCTTGTTAAACTGCTGTATTCAGCTCCTGCCTCACTCTGGCAAAAGGCTGAGGGAGCAATTTCCACCTTTTCCTGTGCCACATTTACCCTATAAAACTCCCCAAGCATTGCCTGCTTGGCTCCGTGGTGTATCCCTGACCTAATTCATGCTGCGGACCATCCCTGGAGTTCAGGAGGTGAATTCTCCCAGGAAAGCTCATGCATTCGTTCCAGTGGAGAGTGTGCACAAAGCAATTTAACCTGCACTTTCCCTCATCATATCCATGCAGCAGCTTCTCATTTTCTCTGCTGCCTGCATGGGAGTCAGGCCCAATCCCCAAAAGCAAGGAGTTCTGGAAATCTGGACTTCAGTGGGAAATGCTGATATTTGCCTGATTCTCACAAACAGTTACGAGAAGCTGCTGAGAACCTGAAGAGCTCAGAACCCAGAGAAAAGCACTGAGAGAGTCCTCACAACCCTGGGGAGACTTGGGGTTTATTTGGAATTTGTCAGTGAATCACTGAGTTTCCCAGAAGTTAAAACTTCCATCCAAAAAGACAAGAACACAAAGCAGGATTTGCAAAATATCAAACCTGTAAATCTTGAGAAGCTGTAATTTGTTTCTTCCCAGCCTTTGGGAATTAATGGGATTACCAAAACCAACGTATCGAGAGTGGGAAAAGATTAGGCCTTCATTAATTTATAGAGCAACTGATTAAGCAACATTGCTGCTCCACAGACTAAAACTAACATTTAACAGGCTGCTAAAGAACTGGAGTTTAAAAAATACCCCTCCAAAGTGGTAACCTTTGAAAAATTTGGGATTAACCCAGCATGAAACCGCATCACCACCTACCAGGCAGTGATCCACGGGGGAGGAGGGCTGGATCAGGCTGGAAAAATTGCAGGTGATGTTTTGTGAGGAAGACTCTGACAGTCCCTAAACCAGTGGGTTGCAAATCGGGATTTGTATTAGTCCTGATGGGGGCAGGCAGTCCAAGAACCCTGATATTTCGAGGTGAATGGCACCACGAAGGTTCGGTCCCCTCCCAGCTCCAAAGCTGCTCCCAGCAACAGCTCCAATCATCAAACTGGGAAGAGCTGGGCAGCACCTGAGGCTCAGGCTGCATTAACACCCCTGGGGAAGCTTCAGGAACCCCCCCTGCCCGTGGTAAATTGGTTTTCTTGTAGAACATACAGAACTGCAAACCAAAGTAGCCGCAGCAGAGGAAGCAGAGTGACCTCAGGGAGGTGACCCAGGGCCCTGCATGTCACCCTCAGGAGCCGCAAGGCCTGAAGGAGGAAGGCAGCTCATCTTCTTCACCCCGTTTTTCAGGCCTTGTGCTAATCCCAGGCTACAGAACGACAAGGAAATGCAACAATTTATCCATCACCTATGGCAGAACCTCCAGGGAATGTGCAGCCATCTCTCTGCAAAGAGATCTTTGAGCATCCAGCTCAAAATTAGCTGGTACCTAAGTGCTCAGTGGTCTCTGAAACACCAAAATAAACAGGATTCCACATGGCC
The DNA here is from genome assembly GCA_013397175.1 of Platysteira castanea. Classification (NCBI taxonomy): domain Eukaryota; kingdom Metazoa; phylum Chordata; class Aves; order Passeriformes; genus Platysteira; species Platysteira castanea. The sequence goes on from VYXC01000654.1 coordinate 263,456, forward strand.
AGATCTTCACAAGAAATTCCTGCCAAGCCAGGATTTACTGAAATGCAAAGCAGGATTTACTGAAACACCTGCTTCCTATGTGACATCAACACCTGAGCAAAAAAACCCCCCAAAATTCCCAAATTAAATGAGTGACAGGACAGATAAAAATGTTCCATTGCTTACCAACAGGTTGGATAAGAACCAAAAGATGTGCAAGCACCCTCATTTCACAGACAAGATGCTGTAGCAGCAGCATCCACGGGGTTTATTTCATTTTCCCTTCTTTTTTTTCTCACCTTTAAACGCAAACCCCACTCTCTGAGTAACACACAGGGAAAAGTGAGCTTGTGGTGACCCCAGCTGTGGCTTCTTGCAGTGCTCTTTGAATCCCAGTCCTAATTAGGGGGAGGAGGAGAGCATCTGTACCCCAGGGGAGGATTCACAACTGCAGGATGTTGTAATTAGCATCTGCAGCACTCACTTGGGGAGAAAAAAACCACATAAATTGGGTTAAATGCAAATTTGACTGAAAGTAAGCAAAGGAAGGAGCCGCTGAGGTGGGATTTGGAGGTTGTATTCCCATGACTGCAGCCAGCTCACAGGTGGGAACCCCAGACAGGACTCATCAGCACCAAAGTCAGCTCCTAGAGAGGCAGAAGGGAGCAGGGGTTCAGGGGATCCGAGGTGCTGAAACAGGAGGGCAGTTTGCACTCGGATCCGGCCAGGAAAAACCGCGTGGCTATAAATAGGAGTCTGCTGTATATGGCATGAACGGCAGCGAGATCCTGGGAGGAAGCAAAAGCCGTTGTTGGAGCCTAAAACCATCTCAGGGAGAGAATTTGGGTGTGCAGAGGGGAGCACAAGGTGAAGGGGGAGGCACCATCCCTGCTGCCATCCTTGCTGTGCCCTCCCCACTCCCACCTCGGAGCAGACCCTATTAAATTCATCAAAATAGTTTTCCTGCCGAATTAGAAACCCCATGAAAGGAGAAATAACAAAAGAGAGAGTTCAGGAACAGAAGGGTTTCCAAATGAGCTTCTCAGCTTGCTGCACACAGATATAGAACAAGGATTTAACCACCTGCCTGCACTGTGAGCTACAAAGCCACCTGGCAACGTCCAGATAGAAGATTCACTCCATAACTTCATGTGAATACAGGGACAGAGCACTTGGAACAACACATATTGCCTTAAAAATAAATATATCAGATCTTCTCAGGAGCTACAGGGCACGAAAATGCGACAGGAGTATCTGACAGCAGCTCGTGGGACTACAGAGCCGCTCGTTTTTCCAGGCAAGGAAACAAAATTCCATTTGAAAGGAATCATGAAAATTATTTCTGATCTAATTTAAAGGATTACCTAAAAACCTAATAATCTTCAGCTGTAATTAGATAAATGGCATACTCAGATTGATTAAGCTTGTCAGTTACAGCAAGAGCCCACATTCCTCTTGTCTGTTACAAGAATGCTCCTTTGGACCGTTCTTCCATCAGGAAAGCTCCATCAGTCAAAGCTAAGGAGCCAATGGGAGGTGCATTTTTAACTCAGTAAAGTCTTTGAAATTGGCCTGAAAAGGTGTTTGTGCAAAGCACTGATATACTGCCCTTGCGTTTAAAAACCTCATTCTTTTCCAGCCCCCACTTCCAGCCAGCAGTGTTTGCCTGGCCCACACGGACAGACAGGCTGGGAGCCGCAGGTTGGGATTCCAGGAGAAATTGCTGTGCTGCATCTCCTTCATCTGCTGAATTCAGTGAGGGAACAACAGGGGAAGCCCATCCACGAAGCTGCCTCCTTCACTCCACCTCAAATATCCTCCTCTTCCCCAGACACTTCCTCAGAAGTGCAAACACTAGATCCTCCCCCGAGCTGCATTCCCATCTCAGGAAGTGGAGAAAAGAAGGAAAAGTGCATCAAGGATGGCATAAAGTGTGTATGTTTTGTTACAGTTATCTGGAGAAGCTGCATTATTCCTTCCAGGACCTGAAGGAGCCCCAAGAAGGGCAGAGAGAGACTCTTTCCAAGGGCCTGGAGTGCCAGGACACAGGGAATGGCTTCCCAGTGCCAGAGGGCAGGGCTGGATGGGAGATTGGGCAGGAATTGTTCCCTGGGAGGGTAGGCAGGCCCTGGCCCAGGGTGCCCAGAGCAGCTGTGGCTGCCCCTGGATCCCTGGCAGTGCCCAAGGCCAGGCTGGACACTGGGGCTGGGAGCAGCCTGGGACAGTGGGAGGTGTCCCTGCCCATGAGAGGGGGTGGGATGGGATGAGCTCCGAGCAAGTTCTCTGATGAGATCACCAAAGACACTGCAGATGTCCACAACATCATCTTTCCTGTTGAAACTTTGAACGCCTCCCTCTAACTCCAGAAGCACAGAATTTTTTAGGTTGGAAAAGCCCTCCCAGCCCACGGAACCCACCCTGTGCCCGATGCCCACCTTGTCCCCAGCCCAGAGCTCTNAAGCAATAAACAAAGGAACATTCCCATTCCCCTGGAGGATGAAGTATTTACCTTCATTTCAAAACTCTTTAAGAATCCCAAAAGAAACAGAAGTAATGGATAAAAGATGCTGAGATGCAAGAGGAAGAATCACACCAGGAGTTCCACCAGCACTGCTCCAGGTCCAGATGAGACAACAGGAATTCTGGGGCACAGAAGCCATCAGTGCCTAATGCCTTTAAAGGCTGAGAACAGAAATGTTTTCAAGCTGAAGGACTGCTCCTCCTATGAAAAGAGAGGATGCTCTACAAAGCCTCGGGCCCATCAGCCTGGGATACCTCATTCCTCCAAGAATTTTTGATGTATTTCCACCGAAAACAATTGCACAGAACACGGAGCCACCTGCACTCGCACCCGCCCTGGGGGAGGGTTATCCTGCAGTTCTCCTGTCTGGATGACACAAAACGTCAGCAGCTGCAGTAATAAAACCTTTGGGAGCAAAGCAAAGCCTTGGAGAGCAGCAAGTGGGATGATTCACAGCAGGGGAAGAGCTCTGAAATGCTCCTGGGGGCAGCACTTATCCCTTAAACTTATACTTTAAACACCAACAGGAGCCCCCAGCCCTCCCCTCCCCTCCCTCCCCAAAACCCAGCAATACCTTGGGAATGATCCATGCAGCAAGAGTGAAGAGTGCTCATCACAGAAGTAACTCCATTCCAAAGGAACAGAAGACATAATATTAAATCGAGAATATTAAATATACCCATAACTTGTATTAATGTAAAACACCTCAGAAAAAAGGCTCTGCGTCCCTACTCGACAGTGAGTTCTGAAATACTGCAACTATTCCTGCAATGAACGTTCAGGTTCTGTTCTTAAATTTAGTTGGCCTCTCCAAAACTTGCCAGAGCTCCAGCTTTTCTCCATTTATTTTACAAAATATTGATCACTGAATATGATGAATTAACTGCAAGCCAGGTATTTATAACAAGTGTGTGGCATGTAAGAGTAAACTGCAGTTTTATTGGCTTTTCCTTTCCCTTAAGCTCATCCTTATTCTTATATATTCTCAAACCCTCAATATCACTAAAAATCATTGGGTTGTATTTCAAGGAATTTATGTCTATTTAATGATACTTCACTGTTAGTAATTGAGCAGAAGGGAGATCATTTTTTAAAGAAATGGCAGTAATTGCTCCAAAATCCTCTTCTGGAGAGCAACAGATGTTATGGTGCTTCCTGTAATACACATTTTTCAAGAAATACAGTTTTCCATGAATTTTATAGGACTAATTAGTTCTAAAATGCAGAACTCCATCCTCCTTTTTCCCAAACCCCTGTGAGAACATATGAACCCCGATTTTTTGGGGTTTGCAGCTGGGACATGAGACCAGTATTGTTAATGAAGTTCTCCTTCCACCAAACACAAAGAACCCTCCAGTTCCCAAATTATTTTTGAGAGAGGAATGAGGTCTGAGCACCACATGAAGAAGCTGCTCGAAGTAAGAAACAGCGATCACATGGCAATAAAGATTATATATATAAAATTATCATACTTTACAAAACATTTGCTGTTTCTGATAGGTTTTGGATCTGGTATTTTTACTCTTACACTTAAAAACCACTTGAGGACTCCAAGTCAGCTGATTTGGTTGAATAGCAGAGGTGGATTTCAAAGCATTAAATAAACCCTCTTCCAGCTCCCCTCAGACAAGAGGAAATACTCCAGCATGTCTTACATATACTGGACACTAAACACTGAATTTCCTTCTCACTTCTCATCTCAACACAGTCGACACATTCCAAAACACGGCATTAACAGGATAACGGATTGCTGTGAACATGGGGTGAACTCGGTGGCTTTCCTACCATTTCCAAAACAGATTATGAAACAAAATCATTCCAGTTCCAGGCAATTCCCATCTAGCTTCCAGCAGCTACATGCTGTGCACCTCACAACACTGCTGTGGAGGAATAGAATGCATCCACCCAGCCCAGCCTGCTTTCATGCTTATTCACAGGTTTAGAGGTTTCTCTTTCTCATCCTCCTGCTCATCCTCCACGGTTTTCCTTTCTTCCCATTCCTTTCTCTTTTGCCCTTCCCTTTGTGTCCTCCTGCTTTTGGTCAATCCAAACCCTTGCACACCTCTCTTGGAGAAAATCTGAAGGACCAGGTTCTCTCCATGGAATCACAGGTTGGGAAACACCCCTGAGATTATCGAGCCCAAACCTTTCCTGAAGTTGCAGCTTCCCAACAAAAAGGATTGGAGGTCATAAGTAACCCAAACTAAGGAGCTTCTGAGATGCAGGCACAGAGAGTCCGTGGGACATGCAGGATCTGTGTCCAGGCCTGGCAATGTCACCTCCACACCAAAGTGACCTTCACTGATCCGCTGTTTCATACCCAATCTAGTCCGAGTTATGGAAACCCGCTGGAGTGCATTAAAATGTCATGTTCCTAATGAAGCTGGGCTGGGAGACTGAGGAGCTGAGCTGGACGCAGCACAGAGCTGTTCCAGGAGCTCTGACTTATGAGACAGGCACAGATAAGGCTCCTGCACTCACACTGCTGGAGGCCTCATCACTTTCTGACACGTTATATTTCAAAGTGCTCTTAATTTCCTCCAGTTATTCGGGGAGAAATGGTGCTGCACTGCAGTGATGCCAGCCAGCCTTCCCTAAAGCACACACTGATCCCCTCGAGTTGGCTTTCCCAGGGATGGATCTGCCACCCTTGAGTTCCCTTTGTCACTGTGGAAGAGCACAGGGAGAAATCCTGGCAGCGAGGGCACCTCCCCACACACCAGTGCTGTACATCCAACACAAAAATATCCGAGTTTTCCCTGCTCCTGGGAGTGAAGCAGCTCTCTAAAGACCCACTCAGACAGGGCCATGCTGGTAAAACAGGGGGGAAATGCTTTTAAAGAGGATTTGAAGTGCCATCCCCTCCTCCCATTGGAAACGTACTGGATCCTGTTCAGGGAACACACGCGGTGTCTCGGATGATCTTACTCTTCACAAAGCTTGTGTGAAGTAGATGGATGGAAAAAATTCCTCCCCGTGAGGTGGGGAGGCCCTGGCACAAAAGCTGTGGCTGTCCCTGGATCCCTGGAAGTGTCTGAGGCCAGGTTGGATGGGGCTTGGAGTAACCTGAGGTAGTGGAAGGTGTCCTGTCCATGGCAGGGGGTGGAACGGGATGGGCTTAGATGTTCCTTCCAAATGAAACCATTCCATGATCCCATGAATAACAAGCCCCACTCATGATAAACTCCTTGCTTCCAGCACCAGGAACAAGGTTTGGCCATGCTCTCACCTCAAGACTGGAAAAGCAGAATCCTGAAGAACAGGACAGCTCTAAAGGTTCATCTCTTACACGATGCAGCTTGCATTTGAATCGAGGCAATCAGCTCTGGTCTTTCCTACTTCCAGTGGGTTCTCAGCTCCAGTCATGGGAAGAACAATAACTCATCTCTCACACAGCTGAACGTGCAGCTCCTAACTGGTCACAACCCAGAGGTCAGCAACTCCTCCTTCTACACAAAGCAATCCTTTTAATAAAACATCACCGGAGGGAAGTGATTGTCCCCCTGTGTTGGGCACTGGTGTGGTCACATCCATGTCCTGTGTCCAGTTCTCCCGGCCAGAGAGCCCTGGAGGGGCTGGAGCGTGTCCAGGGCAGGGAACGGGGCTGGGGAAGGGGCTGGAGCCCCAGGAGCGGCTGAGGGAGCTGGGAAAGGGGCTCAGCCTGGAGAAAAGGAGGCTCAGGGGGGCCCTGGTGGCTCTGCACAAGTCCCTGACAGGAGGGGGCAGCCGGGGGGGTCGGGCTGTGCTGCCAGGGAACAGGGACAGGACAAGGGGAAACGGCCTCAGGCTGGGCCAGGGGAGGCTCAGGGTGGACAGCAGCAGGAATTTCTGCATGGAAAGGGTGCTCAGGCCTTGGCAGGGGCTGCCCAGGGAGGGTTGGAGTGCCCATGCCTGGAGGTGTCCAAGGAAGGCCTGGCCATGGCACTCAGAGCTCTGGGCTGGGGACAAGGTGGGCATCGGGCACAGGGTGGGCTCCGTGGGCTGGGAGGGCTTTTCCAACCTAAAAGATTCTGGGATTCCAGTGCTATGAAAAGGTGTTCACCGGATTTCTCCAGAGTGATTACAAAAAATATTTGTAAAGACACTTCCTTCAATCAGAAGAGAACAATAGGATGCTCTGAATAGCTCAGAAGTATGACTGGAAAGCACATGATATTTAAAACAAAACATTAAAATAAAAGAAAGCCTTTCTGAGACGGATAATCCATACGGATTAAGCGATTGTAAATCAGAAAAAAATATCACTCGTCCATCTCTCTAAATAACAGGGAGAGCATTCATTAGCTGGACTCACTGTCACCCTGTGCAGTTCATTAAGGATGCTGCTTTCTCTGTTCACACAGGAAACTGTTTAGAATTCCGCTGGACCTGCTCAGGCTTCCCTTTCACTAGAGCTGGAAAGGAAAAAAAAACCTTCGGATAATGAAAGCCAAACATCTGGCACATTCAGCAAACACTTGCATCCTAATGATGGGGGGAGAAGTCATCCCTCTCATCAGTTCATTTCATCCCAGTCGTGTGGGTGGGGTGCGGAGATGGGGAGCAGAGAAGCCTCTCTTCACCTCCCACCAGGAACTCGGGCTGGGATCTAAAGGATGGATCTGCACTGCCACTGCTCACTGGGTTGACATGCCCACAAGGAAAAGCACCTTTTTCAGGGATTACATGTAATATTTATATATATTTATTTATATGGTCTGAGAGAGGGAACAAGGCCAGGAGCATTGAAGGCAATCCTGAGCTGGGACACCGAAAGCAACCTGTAAAAAAAATCCTACAAACCTTGCACCCCCGTAGAGCAGTTCAGGTGCCTGGAGTTGATCCTTAAAGGGCTGGAATCTCTCTGCTCTGGAGACAGACTGACTTGGGATTGTTCTGCCTGGAGAGGAGAAGGCTCCAGGGAGACCTCAGAGCCCCAGCCAGGGCCTAAAGGGGCTCCAGGAGAGCTGGAGAGGGACTGGGGACAAGGAATGGAGGGACAGGACACAGGGAATGGCTTCCCAGTGCCAGAGGGCAGGGCTAGATGGGATCTTGGGCAGGAATTGTTCCCTGCGAGGGTGGGCAGGCCCTGGCCCAGGGTGCCCAGAGCAGCTGTGGCTGCCGCTGGATCCCTGGCAGTGCCTAAGGCCAGGCTGGACACTGGGGCTGGGAGCAGCCTGGGACAGTGGGAGGTGTCCCTGCCCATGGCAGGGGTGGCACTGGATGCGCTTTAAGGTCCCTCCAACCCAAACCAGTCTGGGATCCCATGAAGTTCCCTTTGGGTCTGCTACAGGCAGTAGGGCCAAGCCAGGGCTCACAACTCCAGGTGTTCCCACACGGGTATCAAGGAGCTGCCGCACCCAACCCAGAGAGAAAAAGCCAGTTTCCCTCAGCAAAGCTGTGAAGACCCAGAGCACGGCCTAAAAGAGGCAGCGTTGGGCTGAAGAGGGTGTGGGCAGAGCTGCCAACACACTGGGACAAGGAGCAATCCCACTGTGGAGAGGGTGGGCATCCCTGCCAGGGAGAATGGCTCTTGGGAAGGCTGGGAGAGGCCTTGGTGGGAAGAACAAGCAGCTCCATGTGTCCCTCAGCACAAGGAGAAGCAGCAGACACTGCTGATACCCATGGTCTGTTGCTTGAAGCCATTGAGAGGGACCATCTCCAAAAGCTTTCCAAGAAAAGGCCGTGGGGAAAAGAACGTGAGGCCTTTCTGTCACTTTTAGGAGAGGAAGAAGAGCAATAAGGACAGGAACTGGGGGAGGTTCACCTATCCCTCTTCACAGAGACATCTCCAAGCTATCCCTCATGGAATTCTTTGGCACTGAGCTAAGTCCTTAAGAGTAGGGGTGAAGAAAGACGTTCTCCCAAGAGAGAAGCAACACGTTCCACCCACACAATGGTTTGTGCTGCGTTCTCAGTTCCCTGACGCTGATCCAAGGCCAAGATTGTGCCAGGCCTTGGATCAATCCATCATCCTTCCCCTGGAAAGCTCTGCAAGCAGTAGTAGCAGCCGTGAGCTCTGTCTGGTGTGCAGCTCACCAGCTGAGACAATTGTAGCAATAACCGCGCTCTCCCATGCCTCATAAATCGCGACGTGGGCTCCACGCCCCAGCTGAGGCCGGGAAATCGGGGCAATTCCAAGCTATTAAAGTGGAAGCTACAGGGCCATAAGTTCTTATCCTGCTCCCTGCTTCAAAGGAGAGCACTGCCTGTGGTGCGTTCAACATGCAAGTAAATCAGATCCACCCGGGAGCAGAGGACAGGAGTCAAGGTTAAGGGAGAAGCACGTCCTCTCCGCTTGCTTCCTGGCACACCTGGGACAAGCACAGTCTGCTCGAGACTTTTGGCTGCATTTCAAGCAGTTCATGGAGCACAAAGACTGCAAAAGCAACACCGAGGCCCATCTCAGCTCTTTAGAAAACAAACCGGACACTTCATGGGGCTGAAGGGTCACGACAGCACAAATTAAACCAGGTTTTAATGGTGCAGCAGAAGCAGACAGGGCCATCCACATCCTGCTTCCACCAGGCACAGCACTGGGTGTCCAGCCAGCACGAACTCCTCTAGATCTGCCAAAGAGAGGGCTGTCTGTCATAGAGCCATGGAATGGTGTGGGTTGGGAGGGATGCTAAAGATCATCCAGTCCCAAAACCCTCCTCCACAGGCAGGGACAGCTCACACCAGACCGGGTTGCTCTGAGCCCCATCTATCCTTGATGCAAACCCCAGACCTTCCATGGCACCCCTCCGGCCTCTCTCACCCCCTCACATGTCAGGTTTTTGGGAAGTCCATCACACAGAGCATCTTCCCTGCCAGGGCCTCATAGTATCCACCATCTGGGCAAGCAGAAGCTCTGGAGAGGACAAACCACACTCAGAAGCCCTGGCAAGGATGAATCAACTCAACACTGTTGATGTCCAGTAGCTTTTCTCCAGGCCCCCTTTGGGAAGAGTCAGCCCCACCACCACCACCAGCTTCACCGCATGTTCAGCCCAGAAGCAGGGAAACAGAGAGAGGATTTTGTGTAGCCTGTTTCCTACAACATTCCTGACTTCAGAGGTAGGTCAGGCATGCTGTTATCCACTTCTTTTTGGGAGCGCAGAGTCAAGAACTGAATAGCGTTTAAGTGTTATAGAGTAGAATGATCATGGGGAAATTTTGTTGTAATTGTGATGAAGGGTCAAGGGGTGGATTTTGTGTAAATTGTTCATTTTTGTTCTGTGTTGTGTTGGTTTTGGTGTTGGGAATTTGGTTTTTTTTGTTTAGCTTGGTTGCTTTTGTTGTTTAAAATGAAGGTTGTGTGATGAATGTGCATTTTAATGATAATTCTTAAATACCTTAAATAAGGTTTCCAACACAGTGTCCACTCAGCAGGAACAGCCCTGACCAGTTCATTAACTGGTTTCCAAAGAATGCTGTGATGGCCTTACCTGGTTTACAGTGATTTCATTCCTGTCCAGGCTGCACCAGAACAAGGAGAAACACAACCTGAGCCCTACAAGGGGTGCTGAGAATGGAGATATTGGCAATACACAGCATTTCTAGAGCAAAAGCTTGGGGAACTTCTGAACCAGAGCCCCCAGGGCACCAAGTGCAGGGAAAACTCATTACAAAGCTGCTAAAGGAAGGATGTGGTGCGAGAGTACCTCGCCAAATTAAAATTCAGTGGGGGTTATTTATGAAGGGGGGACGTAAATTTAGGGACCAAGAACAGCTCCATATCCCACGGCCAGCTCCCAGCCTTTGTGTCAGACAGCAGCTGTTTGACCTGGCTGCTCCCTGGGTTGGCAGAGCTGAGCTGCTGACTGCGCCCAAGGAGGGAATGCAGGGATTTCTCCAGTTTTTGACATGGGTTCAGAGCCTGTTTTCCTGGGACCAGCAGTGCAGCGGGTCCAGCACTCACTCCCACATCTCAAAACTTTACATTGACACCAGGAAGGGACTAAAACCAGTCAGCTCCCCTCCCTAAACCTTCCCCCCGCCAAGCACTTCTACCAGAGGACAGAAATCCCACGGGTGGGCTTCAGGGACTGTGCAGGACCTGCAGACCATGGCATGATCAGGAGCTGTCACTGGAGGAACCTAAATTTCTCCACATCCCAGAAGCATCCTGGCCTCGGCACACTCAGGCTGTAACAAAGCATTTTTGTCCCAGTGAATCACCCGAAATTACAGCTCCAATTGCTCATGGGTTGTCACAACCCTGCTTCACTCAGCCCTCCTTCTGAGCTAAGATAGTGGAAGTGCTTAACAATGATAACACTTGTTTAACTCAGAACCTGACGTGTGCTTGGATGCTGGGAGGGAAAAGAGCACTCCCAAGCAAGAGTAATTTTTGCAGAAGGTGTTGCAGCACCTCGAGTGTCACGGAGGAAGCAGATTTGGCTGCCATGGCTTCAAAGCCAAAGCTTTGGTGATATCCCAGACACTGAGCAGTTCCAGGAGGAAAAGCCACCACACAATTTCACTTTACAAAAGGTGCGTGTGATATTGAAAACCATTATAAAATGTCAAGAGACATTTTGTGCTTTAATAGACTTCACAATTATTTCTGGATGTTGTGAGACAAAGGTTTTCTTCTTAAAAGCCTGGATTTCAGCCTAGATTTTTGAACTGGAACCTTGCAGCTCTCTCTCCCTCCATCAAACCAAGAATTTGGATTTATCTGTGCATGGACTTGGGAGCACCTTACACTGGAGGAAATAACATCTAAAATATCTTCTCTACAGAGGGACTGGAGCAGCAGCATTTGAAGGAATGTGTTCTGAGGAATGCTTGTGCTCCATCAGGACAGCGCAAACAAATCCCACACCCCTTGTGCTCCCCAGATGAAATAAACTCGGATTATTCAGCTTTGTGGGAGCAGGGTGGAAACATGGATGCTGTTCCCATGTCTGGCCTAATCTGGGGCAGGATTTTTCCATTTTGGTTCTCTTAAAGAGCTGCCAGAAAGGCCAAAACCAAGGGGGCAGCCAGCGAACTTGATCTTATTGCTCCTCCAGACGCGAGCAGAGGAGAGTCTGCACGGGATTGTCCCTTGGAGACAGAGACAGCGAGCCAGAAAAGAGCCATATGTTAAATTTCAAGATTGGCTGGGATCAAAATCACCCTGGGAAGGCTGATCCAGGCAAATTGCATTGGGGGCTGTAATGCCATAAACCTGGACGCAACACATGGGCGGCTGTGGTGTCCTTAAGGGAATTAAGAACTCTTTAGAAATTGGGCCACTCTTGGGAAATTTCATTTTCCAGGTACAAAGAACAAAAAATACAAATAGCAGCTTGATTTGTGTGCTCTCATAGAGGACTGATCCAGCAGGAAACCTCTGTATCTGGGAGAAATAAGGTTAATTTGTTCTCGATTTGGAGAGGGTTCACTGACAGAAAATAAACTGGATTTGAATGATAATCAGCTGATTAAACAAGATGGAAAAACAAAAGAAAGAGAGGTTGTAATTAAGGGTTATCAGCATCTGTTTGGGAAAAAAAAAAAGAAATTAAGGGAAGTAACTAGAAAAATGAGCTGAAATGAGGAGCTCAGCTGTCTGAATATGAGGGAGGCCAGAAATCTTTAAATCCCAGGTATCAAAATCTTAAGTATTCCAAGGAAAAAAGAGGGAGGGAAAAACTTTCAACAAGTAGGACTCTGCATGGGTACACAGCTAACAGGGAACTACCTCCAGCATTAGGAGGCTTTTCATGGAAACCTGTGGAGTTTTCAAAAGCCTAAAACCAGACACAATGAAGAAGTTAAGAAAAGAAAATCTAGGGAGAAATGGAGTAACAGAATCTCAGGAAGATCCCCAAGAATGCAGTATCTTCCTGGTTTCGAGAACTTCATGAAGACTTTTGGGTGCTCAGTGCAGGCAGGGGTCAGGAAAAGAGCAACGTGGGTTCCTCTGCAGTGAGGTGAGTATTTTGGGAAGGATAATCACCGATAATTAAGGTTGGAAAAGACCTCCAAGGTCACCCAGTCCAGTGAGTGTAAGTACAAAGGAAATTTTTGACCTTGTTTTCAGTAAGGGTGTTAATATTCACCATGGGAGGAGAGCGAGGGGGTGAGCGGTGAAGAAATGCAAATGAAAAAAGAAGTGAAAATAAAAAATAAGAAACACAAGGGTACAAAAGAAGAAATCATCATAAAGGGAATAAAAGCTGTAGGGGCCATTAAAGTCAAAGCCAGAGTTTGGAAACAAACGGTGCACAAAATTGAACACCACTCCGACATTTCCTTTAACTGGGGTAAGGCAGACAATTAAAGAGCAGGGAATAAATTATTCATGCTTAAGAGAAGAATTCTCTCCAAGCCTACACCACTTCCTTCAGTGGCACAGAGACCCAAGTGCTCCTCCCTTCAAATTTCTTTCCAAAGACACGAAAACACTGGGAAATGTGACCAAATTTCTTATTATTCAGCACAAGGTAGCTCGTGAGAGACTCACTGAGAGATTACTTCATCAGATAACATTCCCCAAATGCTGGCGATCCCCTTAATCTGGGGTTTAGCCGAGTATTCAGCAGTGTCACGTGGGAAACCGTGAGTTAAGCTGCAACCAGCAGAGCCATTTAGGGGTAGGTGAGCATCTGGCTCATGGGGAGACAACAGCAGAAGTCCTGAAAACTTAAATGATTATTAGAGGGTCTTAAAATTCCGGTGTGGAACCGATCTCATTAAACATTTCAGCAGTAACTGTGTCACTGGTGGGGGAATGAGTTGATCCTACGTGACACAGCGGGGACCCAGGGCTTGGAGGAGGGTCCAGTGATGGCACCCAGAAATAACTGGAGGCTCTGAAGGACTGAAGGAACAGAAACAGGATAAATTCAGAGAGGCACGACTCAGGGCCAGGTACTCAGGGAGTGCCAGACATTTCCTGGAGCGCTGGGAAGTGCCCAGTGGAAACTGCCAAGGAGGAGGAGCAGGCAGTGTGAGTTAATTCCTTCCACTTTTACAAGGGCCTGGAGGGACAAGGGGGAATGGCTTCCCAGTGCCAGAGGGCAGGGCTGGATGGGATCTTGGGCAGGAATTGTTCCCTGGGAGGGTGGGCAGGCCCTCGCCCAGGGTGCCCAGAGCAGCTGTGGCTGCCCCTGGATCCCTGGCAGTGCCCAAGGCCAAGCTGGACACTGGGGCTTGGAGCAGCCTGGGACAGTGGGAGGTGTCCCTGCCCATGGCAAGGGTGGCACTGGGTGGGCTTTGAGGTCCCTTCCCACCCAAACCATTCTAAAAACCAAAAGCCCAACCCCATCCTCGTTTTTGGAAGGGTACCAGCCCCACAGCTGGAGGTGCAGATGGTATTTCCCAGCCCGAGGCTCCTAATGCACATTTAAATGGATGAACTCAGTGGTGCTAAAACTGGCTCCAAACACCAGCGCTGCCACCTCTCAGCCCCCAAAAGTTCACTGGTGCTGTTAAACTGCACCAATGCCCTTCACAACTCCACTCCTTGTGAAAATGTGCTTTTTTTCTTTTTTTTTTTTTAATAAAGCTGATGATTGAGAATAAGAGACTTTCATAGACACACCAACAAAAATACTAATCCACAATTTAAAAAGCAAGTTAAAATTGGACATCTCAAACCACAGCCTGCAGCACAAAAGGAATTAATTCACACTTTATACCTTTAACCCTTACAACAATTTAGCTGTACAGTGAGTTAAGACCAGAATCCAGCACGGCCACTTAGTTTTATTTTTCATCTAAAGAGCTTAAATTTCCTTCATTTCACGTTATTTGAAAATAGTTGTGAGGAAAGGTTTCTTCAGCATAGAGACCCATCTCCTGTTCCTAAAAGAAGATACTACCAGGCAATCTCAGAAATCAGGACGTTCATAAAAGGAAAAAGGAGAGAAAAAAAAAGAATATAATTTTAAACCCTCACTTTTATAATAGGGAAAAAAAAGAGAAAAGCTCTAAAGCCTCCTCACCTTTCCAAGGAACATTAAAAATTTTGCAGCACAATTTTCCAGGCGACTGCCTTTGTGGCAGAGCCATTACACCTGAGCAAATATGACACAAGGTGACAATACAATTATTCCAAGCAGTGATTTAGCACGGGTAGAACACCATAAAGGAGATATCGAGCCCCAAAGTTCTCCACAGGCTGCACATTCCCTCTCCAAGGGTAAGGTGTGAAACACAGCACCTGGGAACAACTTTCTTGCCTCAGCAGCTCCAGACAAGAGCTGGGAGAGGAGGCTTCATCCTTGAGCGGAGCTCTCCTCTCCTTAAATTCCACTCTTATTTCTTCGGGGTGCACCTGCCAAGGCACAGGGATCATGTTCCTGAAACCTGAGTGCTACCACGGACAGATAAAATGCATCAAATAACCCCTGGCTCACCGTCCTGCTGCCTCCCCTGGCAAAGAAAACCCCAAAGCATCCCTGCAATTCTGATAAGAGAAACTGAGAATTCACTGGCAAAATCTCCAGCTCCCCAAAGCAGGACTCCACCCCGTGAAAGTCCAGGCCATCAATAGTATTAATTATTTACCATATCTCCTGTCATATCAGCTTCCCAGCTCCACCAATCAGCTGGCTTTATGGGAAGGAAGGAAGGGAGGAAGGAAGGAAGGAAGGAA
>VYXC01000654.1:280539-308008 GCA_013397175.1 Platysteira castanea
CCGTCTGCCTCCCCGCAGCTCGGTGCGGGCTCCCGCTGCCTTCGGGGGATCATTTGCCAGGACAGCGGGAATCCCGCTGGAGCCCGGCTCGGCACGGCGATGCTGCTGCATCCGTCTCTCTCTTCCCCCGGGATACAGGTGCCGGGTGCCACCGGCTGAAGCAGGGCTTGGAAAAGAGCTCAGGCTTTTACTCACCTTCGTGGAATTTGAACAGCATTCCCTGAAACTCCCGTTTGCAATTCCCTGAAACTTCACGGACGCGCCGTGCAACCCATGGGAGACCGCCCAGGCATCTAATGGAGATTATTTAAATCAGAGAATCGTGGTTTGGGCTGGAAAGGACTTAAAGCCCAGCCAGTTCCACCCCCTTCCGCACCCTCCACTGTCCCAGGCTGCTCCCAGCCCCAGTGTCCAGCCTGGCCTTGGACAATTCCAGGGATCCAGGGGCAGCCACAGCTGCTCTGGGCACCCTGGGCCAGGGCCTGCCCACCCTCACAGGGAAAAACTTCCTCCCAATATCCAACCTAAACTTCCCCTCTCTCAGTTTTAATTTCCTATTGTATTGTTGGCATTGCTGTCCCTATCACAAAACCAAATAAAAAAAGTTCACTTTTTTCAAAATAAGCCTTTTTTTGTGAGGGCACATGGTGATACCAAAGGGGACAGCACAACACAAGGTTTATATGGTCATGTAACCACTATGAATTAACACCAGAGCACTCCAGTTCTTGAAAAACTCTACGGGGACTACAATTGCTCCTCAGTCCTTCAAAAAATAAGTACACAAGGTTATTGCAAACTTACTTAATGCTACTTCTTCTCACCCACAAGCCCCACTTACCAGCATGACTTCAAACCTTAATTTCCTTCCAAAGCCTCATAAAATTAAAATAATCAGAATGAGCATTAGCTTTGTTTCATGAGACCTGGAATATTATTTATACCCGAACACTAAAACCAACAAAAATAAAATAAAAAATCTAATGCCCATAGTAAGTCCCGGGGTAATTCCTCTTTCCTGGTGTAGCTGTGTGCTGTATTTAGTTTGTTCTACCACTTATTAATAAGATTTACCTGTCCCTCACACAGACCTGTACTTCTGTGACAGTGTTCACCCCTCATGTGTTCCCAAAACACTAAAGCCAGCCCCTACAAAATCAACAGTATGAGACCTTCAAGGCAGGATTTTCCCCCCAGGAATGAAGAATTCCTACAGGCAGAAAGGACAATCCAAGAGAAGCTGCCTCAGAGGGAGAGAAAAGGCTTCTTGCTCCCAGACATGTGCATTAAATATTTGATGTGCTCGAAGAATGTTACTGTTGGTAGCTTCACATTCCCTCAGAACATCATCAAAAGGAGCTAATTCACCTTGTGGGCTCCGATCCGGGAGCGCTGGGCAGAAGGGAGTTACTCTGGGAGCGTGAGGATCTGACAGGAATAACAGGAATAACGAGGAGGGTGAGGAAAGGTGCTCATTAGTCCCCTTCTCCTCCGTGAGCATCCTGTGTCTCCCCAGCGAGTCCGACCCGAACACAGCCAGGGCCAGCGTCTCGCAGAGGGTTTTCCTGGCAATCAGTGGACGAGCTGGACGGTCCTTGGGATGCATTTGCACAGAGTGCAGCACGCAGAACGTTAAATTCACTTTTGCCAGACTCAGAGGTGCATTTTTCTGCACTTGGGGAGAGCATGCCTGGGAAATAAATCCTGTAAAAAGGTCCTGTAGGTTCTTCACGCACCTCATCCCTACCTGCTAATTCCAACCCGTCCTAGGAATGCAACCCAGCTGTCCCAGACAGACAGACCTGACCTGCTACAGAGCTCTGATTCTCTTGTATCTCGATACAACAGGTTCTTCCGTCCAGTCTTCTAAAAATTGCATAAAGTTCCTTCTCATCTTCCAACTCTTTTAAACACCTCGGATGACATTGAGATCTTTGGTAATTATGGAGCTTGTCCTCCCAAAACACATCTCCGGGCGTGCAGAGGAGAAGAAGGTGACTGGGATCAGTCAGTCTGGATTTACCAAAGCTAAATCATGCCTGACCAACCTGTCTGGGATACAGTGACAGAAATAATAAAGGGATGGAACGTGGATGAGGACACAGCAGTTATAATTTCCCTTGACTTTGCCAAGACTTTTAGCACTGTCTCCCACGATATTTTTGTATCCAAGTGAGGACAGTGTGGTCTGAACGGGTGAACAAGTAAAAAACGGGTGAACTAAGAAACTGGTTGAATGACAGGGCTCAGATGTGGCAGGAGGAGACACAACAGGAGAGCTTTCCCTGTAGGGAAAGGCTCTTCCCCCAGAGGGTGCTGGGCACTGCCCAGGCTGCCCAGGGAATGGGCACAGCCCTGAGGCTGCCAGAGCTCCAGGAGAATTTGGACAGCGCTGCCAGGGATGCCCAGGGTGGGGGTGTTGGGGTGTCCTGGGCAAGGCCAGGAGCTGGATCCATGATCCCTGTGGGCCCCTTCCAGCTCAGTAGGGTGCCCATGATTCATAAGCTGAAGCAATCAATAAGGATAATAAGGAATAACACTTCTTCTCAAGGACAGGTAAGAGGTGCAGCAGGGGCTTTGGAGTCTCCATCCTCACATTTTTTTTCTGCACAAAGTCCTGAAGAACCTGGTCTGAACCCAACACTGGACCTGCTAAGCCTTGATGGGACCAAGGATTTTATTCCATTACATTTTACAGCAATTTCTTTCCTTGCTGAGTATTGATAAATAGATATGAGAAGCTGTAGTTACTGCTTGGGAAACAAATATTGGATTGAGTCTAAAAGTTACCAGCATGTATTTCCAGTTAAAAGCAAGACCACAGCTGGGCAATAAAGTTAAAAATCTTAATGATTTTGAGATTTTGTGTAGTTTAGCTGAGGCAAAGGACAGAACTGGCAGCTTTCTGCTGTACAGGTGTCTGGTTTGTGTGAGGAGCAACGCAAGGAGCACAGGGACGCTCTTGGAATTGCAGCAGACAAAATACAGAATCATTTCATCTCCCACCTGATGCAACGTTTTTATTTTCTTCCTGAAAAGCAGAAAGTTTCCAGCTCTAGAAGGCCAAAACTGCAGACGGCAACTCAGTGATCAGACTGATTTC
Organism: Platysteira castanea; assembly: GCA_013397175.1. Taxonomy (NCBI): domain Eukaryota; kingdom Metazoa; phylum Chordata; class Aves; order Passeriformes; genus Platysteira; species Platysteira castanea. The sequence goes on from VYXC01000654.1 coordinate 283,643, forward strand.
AGGGAGGACTAAAAATTATTCCTGGTTTATTTCCCGCCATTCAGTTGGTTTGACCTTGGAGGAGAAGGGTGGGGTGTTGTGTAATTCCCTGCAAACAGGAGCTCACAGCGAAATGCTGACCACCTCTCAAGCACAGCCCTACATCACAATGTGCCCCTGGGCATGCGAAAAAGACCTTCTGGGGAGGGGAAGATGGTAAAAATTTAAAGACAATTTGCACAGAGGCACGTCAGAAACGTCCTCACTGATTCTGTGCATCCTTTTCTGAGTGTTTTTGTCACTGAGAGGCAAAGGGGGTAAGGAAAGACCATCCCAACCCTCTGGAAGTCTGGGCAGAGCCCTGCAATCTGCCCATCTGTTCACAGGGAGGGATTACACCAAATCCCACTGAGCCTGCACACTCACAAATCCGGGAGGAGCAGTAATTGGCTTACTGGAGTTTGTTAGATTCATAATTTGATCACAAATTCCTCTCAAGGCAAGTTCATCCACGGCATTCATGTCTCTGCCTTTCCAACGGCTCATTTGTTCTGCAGCACTATAAATATTATGTGAATGAAAATCACAGGAAATGGCTATTCTGTGCTCCAGCGCTTTATTAAGAGATATCTATTTCCAAAAAAAAAAAGAAAAAAAAGAAAAAGCTAATTATATCTGCATTTACACAGCTCCTTTCAGAAAGATTATCCAAGACTCTTTATAGAGCATCAAATGACAAGCCCAGAGCTCTGCCTATGTGCAACAATCAGATATATTCCATATGCAGCTGCCATAAACATTTCTGTGCATGCCAGTTCATCTGTGCTGGGATTAACGGAGTGAGGAAAGCTGGCCAAGGACACCTATTTAAAGAACCAGGAGGTTTAAGTGGATGGAACCCGCACAGTAACTTCTCATCTAAAGCACAGCGCAGCTCATGATGGTGTAACCCGGAATTCTCACTGCAAACACAATGCTTTGGGTCCAATCCTGCCCTTTCCTGCCTTGGAAACGGTGCTGGATGTGCCAGGAGCACTTTTGGGGCAGGTCCTGGAGATACCTGCCCAAAACCAGCAGGGCGAGGACTCCAAGCCCGGGGGGGCTTTGCACAGACTGGGATTTGGATGAGGTGCTGACGGGGACAAGACTCTGTCCCAGCTGGGCAGAGCAGGAGGGAAAGCCCCCCGTGCAGCGTGGCAGAGCACAGCCAGCCCAGCAGCCCTGAGCTGAAACAAGATTTCAGGGAACGACGGGGGATTTTCAGTGCCTAAATCCGACCCCAGGCTGGAACTGCTCCTCGCTCCTCGCTCCTAGGGGCTGTCTGTGCTGCTGGCAGACCACGGGTGCTGCTGCCGTTTTGCCTCCTCATTTGCCAGCTCTGGCTCTGTGCACGTGCAGAACTTGGTGCCACTGAGGCTGAGAACCACATTTCGCACCTTAAGCCAGGTGAAATCCAGAGGCTAAGATGTATAAATAGGCTTCCTCACACCTCACCTCCCGTGGCCTCTCTCCCACATCCCAAGCCCTGCACAGAATTGCTACGCCAGCTTTCTACGAACACTCAGCTGGAGCAGGGATGGAGGTGCCCCTCATGCTCCACGTGGGACATGAATCCAAGCTCCAGCCCCTCAGGACCAGAAGGAAACGAGCCCACGGCACTTCCATTTGGCAGGAAAACACTCCAAGCATCAGGAACAGCAACAATTCTGGGAGAGCCACTCCTCACCTGGCTGCTGAATCCCTGCCAGCAAAGCAGGTTTTACTGGGCTGCAAAGCCGGATTAAGAGATAACTCCTCGCTAGGCTGGTCCACAGAAAATGCAGGGAAAGTCCTGGGGCAGAATCCCCCTTCTGCGGCCATGCTGGACGCAGAAAACGCGGGCTCTGGTTAACCCCTGGAAGAAAGAGGATGAAAATCCACCCCTAAAGCCCCAGTCGGGTGGGTGGGCACAGAGCTCTCCTTTCACCAGCCTCGAGGGCGAGGATGCCACCCGGTGCTCCTCCTGCCCGGGTCACCGTGTGTGGCACCTGGTGTCATGTTTACAGCGCGGGGAGTGGCACACAGAGAGGCTCTGGGGCTGAGCAGGGTGCCCAGGGAGGCGTGGTGGGAGCACCGGGGCTGCCTGCTGTCGCCTTGGTTTTCTCAGCCTTCTGAATTTACATTTTTTGGAGTCAAAGTTCTCACAGTTTGCATGTCAATAATAGCCAATGTTTACTTAGCTGTTCTTTTTTGTTATCATTCTTTTACAATGAGAGAAATAATGACGGACAGTCTTTTTAACCAGTGTGGTTGGAGAGGTGTTAACCTCAACTTCCAATCCATTGTCGGACCGAGAAATGTATAAATACTGAGAAAAAAAAAAAACCCACTTAAATTCATTCGCCTTCTGACATCTCAGTGTGCGAGTGTGGCTCTTTCTCGTGTCCTATAGCCACAGCCTGGTTCTTGTAGGGCCAGAGTGTCCCAGTGAGAACCCTTGGGTGAGGATNCTGCTGTCGCCTTGGTTTTCTCAGCCTTCTGAATTTACATTTTTTGGAGTCAAAGTTCTCACAGTTTTCATGTCAATAATAGCTAATGTTTATTTAGCTGTTCTTTTTTGTTATCATTCTTTTACAATGAAAGAAATCATGATGGACAGTCTTTTTAACCAGTGTGGTTGGAGAGGTGTTAACCTCAACTTCCAATCCATTGTCGGACCGAGAAATGTATAAATACTGAGAAAAAAAAAAACCCACTTAAATTCATTCGCCTTCTGACATCTCAGTGTGCGAGTGTGGCTCTTTCTCGTGTCCTATAGCCACAGCCTGGTTCTTGTAGGGCCAGAGTGTCCCAGTGAGAACCCTTGGGTGAGGATCCAGGGACCCCAAAAGATGCAGCGGGGTTGTGAAAATTCACCCACTGTTTGGAAAGGGGCCGAGGGATGTAGCACATAAAGCAAACACACACACACATATCCATGCAAATATAAATACCATCCATAGGTCTACATAGACACATACTGATGTATATTAAAAGGTGCCTGGTAAATGGGTACATTTCGCTTGGTGCTGTAAAAGTTCAGCAGCTCCCAACCCCTCTCCACCATTTTAAGCCCAGCCAAGGCTGGAACCCTAAACAAGCACTTGAAGCACAAGGCAGTACTGAAGTCACAGTCACACAAAAGGTGGGAATTGTAGGTTTCCCTGTCCTTTCTCCCTCCGGGTGCAGAGGCTGTGGCAGCTGTCCTGGCTCATGGGGCAGTGTCACCCCACTGCCACATCCAAATGCCACGGCCTGGTCCTGGAGACAGAGTTCGGGTGCCTCTGTCCTGCAGGTACTGTCAACAAGCAGGTGAAAGAGTATCAGCCTTAAAGAGAGTTTTCTGCTGTGAACAACTGCTCAGCAAGGCAGGAACCCAGCAGCTCCACGGTCATGGCCTGGCTTTGCTCCCTACTACAGCAGCGAGCACGTCACCGGCTGAGCTGCGGATAAAGAACATTTTATTCCTGTCCTGCTTGAACCCAGCTCGCCTGGAGTTGTATCCCGCCTCCTCCTCCCCAGGTGAGCTGGCAGAGGCAGCAGGGGAAACACACAAACCCCACTTCAATTATTTGCTCATCCTTCAGCAATAAAAGGGCAGAGAAAGGCACCACACAAAATTAAATGCTCTTTGGAGCAAATGGGCATTTCAAATCCAAATATTCTTACGAGAGATTTGAGATCTCATCCAATAATTTTGGAAGAGCTGTAATCCTGTCTGGGAGATTTCCCTAACTGCTCCAGCAATAAACCAAACACTGCACCAGGGCTTTTTAGTATATTTGTTTCTCTCTCTGGTACCTTCTCCCACACTCTGCTCACTTTCCAACAGCACATTCAAGGCATTCAGCTGATTATCTGCTTCTCACTACCTGAAATTTTAGGCAATTCAAATGGCAATTCTTTAATGGCTTATTGCTCACAATTAAAATTTTGGAAAGGTAAAAGGCTTTCTTTGGCGGTGCTGCTTTGAAGCACCAGAGCATGACACATCCAGTCCTACACAGTACACTATCCACTGAATTTCCTTGTAGCAGAACTCGTATGGTTTATATTATTATGTTTATACTATCACAGTTTCTATTATTATGGTTTAATCATAATTCTTTTCACACCCCACAGCCCCCATCAGGAGTTACCACACACGGAAGATTTACCCCCCAAAAAGCACATTTTGCTCTCCAACCTGCATGGATTCTCCCCCAGGACACAATGGCAGCCTCCGTTCCGGCATTGACCCTTCCCGTCGGATCCTCATAGGAATTCCACTTTGGACAAGAAGCGCTTTTATTCCTAGGGTTCTACAGAGCTGCAAGTTAGCTGAGGACTGTAAGTCCACTGCATGCTGGCTCCCTGTCAGTCAGGGCTAATTCCCACAGATTAGAGAAGGAAATCCGTACAGTTCCCCGGGTCCTAAACCCTACTGCTGAGAGAAGAGCATTTTGTTTCTTCCCAAGCCACCTTTTTGGAGACAAAAAAAAAAAATGGAATTGCCCATGAATCATTGCTCTCTGCACCCAAAGTATCAGAGGGGATGAACCAAGAGCACCAATCCCTGGCTGGTGTTGGTTCCCAGCCCACCCGCTCCAGACACCGGCTGTGCTCACCCCGAATAACATCACGATCCCGCAGTTATTGCTGTCAATAACGACCCCACAGCCACAAATCCCTGCCCTCTGCTTTCCTGGTGTCCTCACACAACTGCTCTCCGAGGAATGCTGAGCACTGTTGTTGTGGATAGGAGGGTTTGAATCACCGTAGAAGACAAAGACGGAAAACCGAGTTCATTCTGTTGTCTTTCACCACAAATGAAGATTTTCCCTGGATTTGGAGGAGTATTTGCCCTCCTTATTCCTCTAGATGAGGGCGGTGGGTAGCACTTGGCAGGGAGATCCTTTCTCTTCCTTGAACTGAGCTCTTTTAGACTTTCTCCACACCTTCTCCAGCTCATGGAACCACAGAATATCCTGAGCTGGAAGGGACCTGCAGAGAGCATTCAGTCCAACCCCTGGCCCTGCACAGACACCCCAACAATCCCACCCTTTGCATCCCTGAGAGCGTTATCCAGCTCCTCCTCCTCTCTAAGTCTCTTTCTCCCTCTGCAGACAGAGAAGTCCTAAATTATCAGAGAGCTTCCTAGAAAAAGATGGCAAAGAAGTGCTCTGTTGTCCAACTCAAATCCCACCCAGCACCTGCAAACAGCCCACCAGACACAGCTGCCAGGGAATCATGGAATCCCAGAATGGTGTGGGTGGGAAGGGACCTCAAAGCCCACCCGGTGCCACCCCTGCCATGGGCAGGGACACCTCCCACTGTCCCAGGCTGCTCCAAGCCCCAATGTCCAGCCTGGCCTTGGGCACTGCCAGGGATCCAGGGGCAGCCACAGTCTTGCAGGAGAACCTGCAGGAGAGAAGAATTTCCCACTGTGCTCCAAACCCTCTTTCCCTCAGTTCTGGATAAAGGTGAGTTTCAAGGCACTTTCATCAGCCTTGCCACAAAGCACCAACTGGCACAGCTCTGAGGCTGCTCTTTTGGAGCTCTTTTGGATCCAAAGGTGGAGGCCTTCGGATCACAGGAATAGACTGCCCAGGGCACGGATGGACTCCCTGTCCCTGGAAGTGCCCAAGGAACGTGTGGATGTGGCACTTGAGGACATGGCTTAGGGGTGAACATGGTGGTTGATGGTTGGACCTGAATACCTTAAAGGTCTTTTCCAACCTTAACCATCCTATGATTCCCTGACTTCCCTTTCACTTCTGAGTGAATGGGAATATTTAGGATGAAAGTCTGAAAATACGACCAGGAGTTCACAGCTGTGCAGTTCTGAGCTTCTCCTAAGCCACTTAGGGATTAAATTCCAGCGGAGACTTTGCCGTCCATCCAACGCGACGGCAAGCGCTGCCGTTTTTCCTGACGCTGAGTCCTGTACAAAGGTGAGCAGGGAGCCAATAAGCACCTTTCCAGTGCCAAGGAGCTTACTGGACACGTGGCTGGAGCGGATTGCCCGGAGCCAGGAGGAGCAGGAAGGATGCAGGAAGGATCCTGGCTTCTCCAGAGTGCCCGCGGCAAATCCCGGAGCGCTGGATCTCCAGCTTCCCTGCCTCTTTCCTAAAGCTGGCAGGTTTTGCTTCTTAAAATGCTCTGCATAGCTTGTACTTATTCACTGTTGGAAAATTCTTGATTGGATAAATGTCGGGCAGCAGGGAAAACGTCCAGTGTGTATTTAAGGTATTTCCCTTCGCATGTCTCATCCAGCTGAGGAAGGCAGATTGGAGGCACTCGATGCCTTCACCTTCACCTCCTGGAATCATTTCCATGTTAACGTGCCATTTTGTGATAGACTTTGAGCACGGGTCAAGCAGCTCTCAGAAGTAGGAACACTGCGCAGTATTGGGAAAGTTAATGGAAACATATTTAGAGCATATTGAAAAGAACAAAGGTGGATTCAAAACGCCTTTAAGTATTCCCCAAATTCATCTTTATGTTGATTCTGGTCTTACAGGAAACGCAATAAAACACTTCAGATGGGCCTGAGGGGGTTTTAAGAATTATACAGAAAACACTGAAGTCATTAACATTCCAGTTTAAAATCTTATGCAGATAACCCCCTTATCCCTTCTCCATCTCCACTGCTCTCTCCTACATTTCTAATTTTTATACTGGAATGTTCCAGAGCTGGATGAAAACACCTCCAGAGAAAAGCAGAGCAGGAAGCCCCATCGGTGTTTGGCCGAACCAAGCAATAGTTAGGCCAGCCCCAGGTCTCCATGTATCTGCTGGAATAAGAGGAAGATGGCTTCTTCCCATACTTTGGCTGTTTTTAACCTGAATCCTCCATACCTGCAACCCTTACACAGGTTGTGCCATCAGAGTAACTGTTCAGAATTACCCTTGCCAGGCTCTCTTGAGCGGGACAACAAAAACAAGGAAGAAACCTGTGCTCCCCCGGCACTTTCCATCATCCCTGTGCCCCTATTTTTGCTCTCTCTCATGTCACCACACATATGAAGCCACTTCTACTTGCGGAACCACTACAGAGCCCCATTGAAACCTCTCCTGAGCTCTTCTGCTGCAACTGCCAAATCCAAGTGGATACACAGAGAACACTTTTGTAATGCATTCTTTTTACACATATTTATATTTTATCATGAAAATATAACTCAAAACATGGTCCGGATCTAAAAATGCCTTCTCTCTCTCCCTGCTAAATGCTAATTATGCCTGTGTAATTTGTCTAGATTAAAATAGCTCCCTTGCTTTAAGCTTAATCACTTCTTATCCCTATTGTCCCCTTTCTTCCCAGCTCTCCTGGTACTTTCCCATGTTGTTAACCCTTCATTCTCAGTATATCTTCACCAAACCTTCAGCTAGTTCCAAAAATCAGTGATGCATTTGTGTTCATCCTTCCTTGCCATCCCCCAGCTTCCCAGCTCCTGCCTTTATTCCCTCTGTGCCTGCCTCAGTTCCTACCATTCCCTTTCCCTCCTCTTGCCTCTGGAGCACCTCCTTGGGACCTCTTCCTTTTCTTCCGTGCTGTTTCCTCCTCATGTACTTGCATGATCCACTCCTTCTGCTCCCACCTTCCTCTCTCTGTCACCCTCCTGGCTGTTCCCACCTCCCTTCACTGGCTGTTTTCAGGTGCTCCTGGGGGATCCTTCCAGCTGCCGAGGCTGCAGTGCTCCCATCCTGAATTCCATGGAATCCACTTCTACCTCGTGGCGTTTCTCTCCTTACCCCTTCACCAGTACTCCCCAGTATGATCTGCAATAATCAGCTTTCCCCAAACTTTGAGGATTTCCAAACTTAACCATCAGCTGGATGTTAGCTTTCCTACTTTCATGTTTTTCCACAGGCAGATATCCACTATCCTTTGAGACATGCTCATCACCTATTTTACTGCTGGTGCGCTTCCACCTCTTGGGATTCACATCCACTGGGCAGAAGCATCCACGGAGACTCAGCTCCTGCCTCAGGCATGCCAGAATCTGGAGGTAGCCCTGTATTTGGCTGAGGGAGCTCGAGGATCCACATCCCTTTTTCCATCCCTGAGTCCAGATGTTTTGACACAGAGAACTATGGCTGCTGGTAGGAGACCCAGATTTACTCCTAGAACTAACTTCAGACTTCATTCCCCTCTGCTGAGGGTCCGATGGGATCCTGGAATAAAGGAAGTAATGCTCACAGCACAGCTGAGTCTGGATTCCTCCTGTCCCACCTCCTTCCTCTCCAAATAAAAAAATTAACAGGGACAGTAAGGAGTAACCCACAAGCAGACCATGCCCTGAGCACAAAGTGAGCCACGGCTGAAAAGCAGAAACCAAGCATTGTATTCCCTATGGAAATACAGGGATTCCTAAGGGATAGTGGCGGGAAGGCTGACAGTCCCTAGTACCTGTGGAAAACTACTCCTGAGTATTTGCCCCAGCTGAACTTAAGAGTAGCCTTGGAGTAAAGTCAGCCCGGGGCTCAACAGTGATCTCTGTAATGCCCTCAAAATGCAGCTCAAACTGAGGGAATTCATCTAAATAAGGGACTTGGTTGTACCTACAAGGGCCATGACATGAGCAGACCAACATCAAACACAGAGCAGCAAAAGCAGCCCACAGCACAGCATACTGATGATCCTGCCCATTCCTGGGCTGCTCTGTCATGTCTAGCAGCAGATTAACAATAATAACAAATGATATTCAATAAGCTCCAAATGGGAATCACTGGAACTGTTCTGCATTCTCAATGATGATTGTAACAGATCTCAACTATCAGGGTGGTACCAATCTTTGTGTAACGAGACAGCAGCTCATTAACGAACAAATACTGAGATTTTGTTTGCGTTGTACTGGATTATCACAGAATCCCAGGTTGGGGCAGTTTGGAAGGGGGCACAGCGGGCACAGCTGGTGGCAGCTCCCTGCTCCAGCAGGGCCATCCCAGAGCCCCGGGCACAGCCCTGTGTGCACACAGCTCTGGAACAGCCCCAGCCAGGAGAGCCCACAGCCTCTGTGCACACTCTGCTCGGGGCCGGGCACTGCCCAGGGCAGAAGTTGTGCCTCCTGTGCAGGGCAATCGCTGCCATCGGGCCCTGCCCGTGGCTCTGGGGCCATTGCTGGGCCCCGCAGCAGAGCCCGGGCCCTGCTCGGAGCCCTCCCTGCAGCCAGGGACAGCCAGGGCTGAGGGCCCCTCTGGGCTGGGGCTCCTCTCGAGGCTGCCCAGCCCCAGCTCCCTCAGCCTTTGCTGGGCACGGAGATGCTCCCGGCCCTTGCTCAGCCCCGCAGCCTCCGCTGGCCCCGCTCCAGCAGCTCCCTGGCCCTGCTGTGCTGAGGAGCCCCGAGCTGGGCACGGCCCTGCAGAGGTGCCCCCGGGGCTGGGCACAGGGGCAGGATCCCTCCCTGCCCTGCTGGGAATGCTCTTCCTGCTGCCCCGGGATCCCATTGGCCTCCTCGGCCCCGGGACACTCTGCTGCCTCAGGGACAGCTCGGTGTCCCCCAGGAGCCCCAGGACACTCTGCTGCCTCAGGGACAGCTCGGTGTCCCCCAGCAGCCCCAGGACACTCTGCTGCCTCAGGGACAGCTCGGTGTCCCCCAGCACCCCCAGGACACTCTGCTGCCTCAGGGACAGCTCGATGTCCCCCAGGTCCTGCCCCGCAGAGCTGCTCCAGCAGGTCCCCCCCAACCTGTGCTGGTGCCTGGGGCTGTTCCTGCCCAGGTGCAGGACCTGCATTTCCCTTGTTGAGTTTCAAATAGTTCTTCTCTGCCCGTCTCTCCAAGCCCTATAGATATAGGCCCTGTCGAGGCCCTATAGGTCATAAATAATAAATAATACATCCTCTATTGTTCCACATTCGGAAGCAAAATTGACATCTTAAACTCCAAATCTTCCCTCTCAACCTGTGGGCTAAAATGTCACGTCACCTTTTTGACCCCTCAAGGGAAATTTAACTGTGAAGTGTGAGCATTAGATCTCTACCCAATTATTATTTTCAAGGGAGAGCAGCACTTTGTTTTGTGATTTATACATTTCTACTCAGTGCAACTGAACTGTATTAATTTTAAATCAGAGTTATATTTGGAAGTGAACATCCTGCTGAGTACAACGTAATAGAAATAAGAAATATAAAGGCAGTGTGGACGTACATCCATTCATAATAGAAGCCTCTGTTTCTAAATAGCCACACATTCTTGGGGAGAGGGAGGAAATATTTTTATTTATTTAAAAGCAGCAAGAAACTCTTACAATAGTGAGTTATATATGAGCATCCTCTTTGCCAAGCAGCACCTGGCTTTGCTTAGGGATATTTGTTTAAGGTGGGGAGAGAAACTATTCTGGTGATTCAGAAAACACTACAACAACCTCTCCACCTAAATTCACTTTTAAGCCGAGTAATGAAAAATTTCAGTCCAAAAGGGAACTTTTGGGACAACAAGCCCTGAGGACACTTCACCAAAGACCTGCATCTCATTTTTAGAGCCGAACTCGCATTACATCTTGTGTTGTTCTGAGCTTTTAAACTTTACTACGACAATCCTCATTTCTTCCCTGGGTTCCCGTTCTAGAATACAAGGTGGCAAAGGCTGATTTTCCATCCTGTCCCCTGCCCCCTGGGCACTACCTTGGTCAGAGCAGCACTTGGAACAGAGAACTTCCTTCTCCCACACACAGCTATGAACCTCTGGGCAATTACTGTCATTACAACTTTTATTTGCATAAAAAAATAGGAAGGAAGTGTTTTCTTCCCTTTGCAAGAGCCATCAGCCATGCCCAGTGAGGATCTGTTGCCTTCCTGGCTCCACCAAAACCTGTGGCTGTTTGGAGTGCACAATTTATATTCCCTATCATCAGTTACCTTGCTCATGGCTTTGCTGTTCAGAACCTGGAACCCAGCAGCTTTTCCTCCACAGGGCTGTTTTGTGGAATACTCCATTTCACAAATCAAAGACAGTCAAAATAAGGGATGAAAGTTGACTTTTTTTTCTCCCTACAAAATAACAAGCTGTCTTTGGGAGGATTCAAAACTTCTGTCTTCGCAACACAAAATGCCAGTGGGTCAAAACAGGCAGAAAGGGTGTCCAGCAAAGTCAAGCGAGATCAAAACTAGGAAAAAAAAACTTGGAAAAGAGTAAGTTACGGTGAGATTGGGGTGGTGGGAATGCCCTGAGACCTGACCGAGACTCTCACATTGGAGAGGCTGCAGAAATGAAATCTCCTTTTTTTTCCCCAGTATCTGTATGTATGAGCTATTTTTTTAGGTCCAAACAGGCAACAGGAATTGGATGATGAAGTCACTCTCCCCATCTCTCACCGCCATCTGCTCCAAAAGAAAAGCAAAGAAACCAAACCTCGCAGAAATCCTTTGTGTTTGCAAAGAAATTAACGCTCCCAGTGCAGGGATTTTGACCCAATCCTCTGATTACCATGAACACCCAGCTTCCCATTTGGTCAAAACCACCCCCTTGCAAATCGAAGGCGCCGTGTAAAAATAGTCACAGTGACAATAACAACACTAATAATGAGGATGGAGATCTTTCTAAACCATGAACAAATGTTGATTTTTCTCTAAAATTAACTTGTGAAGAATGGGAGCATTTTTGTAATCCTTGTGTTCATTGTTGACTTCCTCTTGAGCTTTCTGGATGCTGTTTGTGAGAGGGAAGAATGAGTCACTGTCTTGTCCTGCGATGAGCCCTCGGGTGGAGCTGGATGTGAGCTGGCACAGAAGGAATTTGGGGGCAGGTGCTTCTCAGGAGACCATGACAAACACCCAGCAAGGAGCAGTGGAGCCTCGATTCTGGGGTCAAATACAATATGAGGAATAACGATGCTTAAGAACAGGACAGACAAGGAGAGCTTTGGTCAGATAGTGCACCCCACAGGAGCAAGGCACCCCGATAACCCTCTCGAAGATTTGAGAAAGGGCCTGGAGTGGCTCCATGGCTGCTGAGGTTTGCCAGGAGAGTGTGTTCACTCAGGAATTTTATTTTCCTGCAGCCACTGAACGCTCGCTTTTTTGAGAAAATCCATAGGGCACTGAAAATTTTCTGAAGTGCCCCCATTTGAGAGCTCGTTTAGCTTCACCTGCCAGGAGGCCATGAGAGAGTCGAGTGTGCCTGAGCTCTGGGGACAACCTTCAGTGGAGAATCAGTTTTGTCTGAGCTTTTGGGAGCACCTTCAGTGGAGAATCAGTTGTGCCTGAGCTTTTGGGGGCACCTGCAGCAGAGAATCAGTTTTGGCTGAGCTTTTAGGAGCACCTTCAGCAGAGAATCAGGTGTGCCTGAGCTTTTGGGGGCACCTTCAGTGGAAAATCAGGTATACCCGAGCTTTTAGGGGCACCTTCAGTGGAGAATCAGGTGTGCCTGAGCTTTTGGGGGCACCTTCAGTGGAGAATCAGTTTTGTCTGAGCTTTTGGGAGCACCTTCAGCAGAGAATCAGGTGTGCCTGAGCTTTTGGGGGCACCTTCAGTGGAGAATCAGGTGTGCCTGAGCTTTTGGGGGCACCTCCAGCCCAAGCTACGGTCAGGATGGGTTAAGTGGGGGTTTCCAGGGTCTAGAGCATAGGAAAAATCCCCTTTGAACAAACAGCTGAGCAGTCAGTGCCACAAATGTTCATGCAGAGCCCATACTCCAAGGTACCTTTTACCCTGAAATATCAGCAGACAAGGAAGTTTTTGTGATTTATCATCACTGCTTCTTCCTTGAAAAGCTGCAGCTTTGAAGACCTGGCAAAGCCTCGTGAACTAGGGAGCTGTTTCTGCCACCTGTTTACTTACAAAAGTCAGAAATGCCTCGGACTTGGAGCAAAGAGCCAAAAAAAAGCACACAGATATTTCCATGTGCAGAACTCCGGACCACCTTCTTCATCTCTGGCCCCAAACCCAACTCAGCAACAGGTGACCTCAGTGATTTTGGACCCTCACATTTAGGCCAGCAGCCTCTCCCTCAGTCCTAGAATTCCACAGCTTTTACAGGTTCCAGCCCAGAGTGGATCCAACACCTGACACAGCCCCAGGGCCTCTCACAATCAATGACAGCACCCAAGGATGCTCCTGATGTGTTTCTGTAGTCACTTAGCACGCAGGTGACACTTTGTTCTGAAGTCTGAACGGAATGAGAAGAACGTGGAGGTGTTTAGGACGCTGTGTTTTGGCGGCCAGTGAACGAGGATCGGCAGGATGGATTCAGCAGGCTGGGAGGCAGTGCACAGGCTCATTTTCCTCACTTCTCTCCATACCCAAAGCAGCGAGCATTAATATCCCACCCAGGTCCGGGGTTACAGACTCCAGCAGGGCCGAGTTCTTCCTTTGCTCTGATATTCGCTATAAAAGGCTCTAGAAGCCTCAGCACTGATTCCTAAACACACCCAACCCCCCGTGAGCACAGGGTTACTGAGGAGCTCCTCGTACAGAGGAACTTTATCCCCCTTTTGGAATGCTGTGTTCCCTTTGCCCGCCGCAATCCCGAAATTGCTGCGGGACACCGCGGCCACAAAACCCTTTAGCGTGGCCCTTCTGCCCCAAGTCATCTGCTAATGTCCCCTGTTAAGTGATCTAAGCCTGGCCTCAATCTTCTGTTAATGAAAGAGAGGGAAGAGGATACTTTAATTGCTATTATTAGCTCTTAGTACCTGTCCGCAGAAACCAAAACAAAACAGAGCCTTTAATTCCCCGGGCTCCCCAAGGGAACCAGCCTATGCAAAACAAACTCACAGTGGGTGAAAAACCTTGTGGCGCCCAGGGATTTCTCTCCTTAAATGTCTGCTTGAGAAAGAACCTTCCACTACATCCAAAACAACAACAACAACAACAACCAAACAAACAACAAAAAAAAACCAAACAAAAAACCAAACAAAAACCCACAAACCCCCCCAAAAACAAACAAAAAAACCCAAACCAAAACAAACAGAAAAAAAAAAGAAAAAACAAAAAACAAAAAACACAAAAAACCACCAAAAACCACCAAACCAAAACCCCCCAAAACAGCAGTGCCAGAATTTAATATCTACACTCAACAAACTGAGTGTTAACTGCTGTAATTTTACCTGAAGCTCCGGGATGGCTCCCTGGATTGAGTCAGGCCGGGATTTTGGCAGCAGTTTAAAAATCGTTCTGCAGCATGAGCACCTTTGTGTTGTCCGTCATCTGCACGTGGTGCAGTGGGCGCTCTCTCCTTACTCCAGTGCTCCGTGTGCTCCAGAATTTGGAGCTTCCCGGCTGCCCATCCCTGCAGAGGCACCTTCTGGTGCTGTGCCCACCCCAGGGATGGCCCTGGGGCACCGGAGAGGGCTCCTGCGCTTTATCAAAGACACCTTCAGAAGCCGAGATAAGCCCGAGGACTTCGACTGGTACCCTTAAAACACCACTAAAACAAACTCTGGAAATGCTCCCAAACTCCAGAACTCCCATCTCTGAGAACAAACGCTGATTGCCTGCCGTGTTTTCATCAATCTGCAAGGAATCTGAATATTTTTTTAGTAATTACTAAAAAATTAGGTCAAATATTTCCTACGAGGTGGCCTCCAATATTTGAAGACTGTAGAAAAGGGTAACATATGCGATTGCTTGATGGCTCCCCTAACGGGATCACGGATAATTAACCATTACAGGGTAATTGATATGTACGTAAATGGATTACAGTTCAGCCTGTGTCCCTCAGATAAACTGGCTCCATGCACTCTCGGAGCACGGCGCACGCTGGGATTTCAGCTGGATTTTCCCCTCCTATTCATTATGCAGCCTCAGTAATTTAGGCAAAGACTGATTCCTTTCCCAAGTAATTGACAAAGAATTTTGAAATCTCTACGAATGCAGGCCTTTTGGGATCTAAAGAGATCTTTTGAGATCTAAAGAGAGAAGAAAACAATGCAATGTTAATTTAGCTTTACTTTCCTCGACTTCTCTCCCAGGAAGTTTCCACTCCCCTACCTTGGTATTTGTCTAATAAAATGAAGGCAAACGAGAAAATAAGGAACTCTTCCACAAGCAATCTTTCAGTAGGGCATTCCTTTTCACTTTAGAATAATTTTTTTTGACAGAAAACCAGATTTTCTAAATATATTAATGCCTACTGCTTGTAGGTCACATTGTGAGTGACAAATATCAACAACTAAACCTTGAATATGGGCTAGGGCTGGCTGGGTCTTACTGCTTCTGAGTTTTTAATATCTTTCAGGTAGCTGAAAGCTCCTGAGGGGGAAGGATGGCCTCTGTTTTCCCACAAGTAATTTCTAAAGAACCCCTGGTACCCACCAAAAAGGAGGATTTATATAAGAACAAGCATAAAACCATTACATTTTCCAAGCTGTCCCGACTTTTCTCATTTCCTTATCCAAATTCAGCAATACACTGATCTATGCCCAATGATTTTGGTGTCCTGTTCTCCACACTCCTTTCCTGCTGCAACCCCATTTCTCAGTGCCACACTTTTAAATACTGATGATTTATTGCTATCTAAACCAACTGTAGATATAAGACAGGAGACTTGGTTCTAATTTTTACTACAGCCATTACAACAGATTGATGTCGAGGGGATTTGTGTAGCTGAGGCTGCTTTGCAAATAATTCAGAATGCAAAAAAAAGTCTTGGACCAGGACAAGACAAACTGCAAAAATGGGTTTGGGTCACACACACCGATAAAATTCTCCTTTAAGTCATCGAATCCCCGGATGGGGGTTGGACAGGACCTTAAACACCTCCCAGTGCCACCCCTGGCCATGGCAGGGACACCTCCCACTGTCCCAGGCTGCTCCCAGCCCCAGTGTCCAGCCTGGCCTTGGGCACTGCCAGGGATCCAGGGGCAGCCACAGCTGCTCTGGGCACCCTGGGCCAGGGCCTGCCCACCCTCCCAGGGAACAATTCCTGCCCAAGATCCCATCCAGCCCTGCCCTCTGGCACTGGGAAGCCATTCCCTGTGTCCTGGCACTCCATGCCCTTGTAAACTGCTCCTCTCCAGATTTCTTGTAGGTCCTTCAGGTACTGAAGGGCCACAATAAGGTCACTCCAGAGGAAGTCTCCATCTTCCCACTGTGATATGCAGAGAAGTTTCCTCTCTGATATCTGGGAAAACCAATAAACCTCATGCTGTGGCAAGAAAATGAAGAAATCAGGGTCAGTTTGCAGAAGAAACACTTCCATCACTTCAGAAATATTGCAAAACACCACTTCTGTAACCCTTCCCCTTTTAGGTAAATACACTTCTACTTGATTACATCAATGAATTGCCAGGAAAAAAATAGTCTGTGTTATGTTTCTCTAATCCACTTGGCCCATTTTAAGGAAATCTGGCCAAATTTCCTTACCAGAAAGGTGATAGATAAATATGTAATTTGAAACTCTACTCCTCTGCCGTCTTTCATATCAACACTCAATGCCAAGAGTTTTCTCCTTTTTCACAATTCCAAAAAGGCAGGAGATTGAAATCCTGTAATCTGGGATGAAAACATGATTCTATGAAGAGAAAAATACCGAAAGAGCGTTTGATTAATTCCTGCTTTTCCCTTCTTATCAAGCTTGCTAAGACAGCACCAGTTGCATTTTTAGTCCCCTCTTCCTTCCTTCCTTCCTTCCTTCCCTCCTTCCTTCCTTCCATCCTTCTATCCCTCCTGACATTATCCAGGCTTTATCTTACAAACAACACCCACACCCCTGGGCTCCAAAGACAAGAGCGATGTTAATACCATTTCACTGAGACGCAAACATGGATCATTCCTTTGTTTTCCAGTGGGGGAAATGAAACTCACTGGAATAAGAGGGCAGGAGAGAATCCTTGGGAAATTCCAAACAGCAGGAGAACCAGGAAATGTCTGTGCATCAGCCTGCTGTGAAGGTGTGAGGCTCGAGTGCACTCCTTGTAAACCAAGTTCTTTCCAGAGCCCTTGATCCAAACCCCACCTTAAAGCAGCAGATGTTGGAGCCTTTCCTAAATGTATTTACAGATATTTATAAAAGCAAATGCAATGGGAGGTTCCCACGTCACTTTAGAGTGGTCAGAAAAGAAGACTGGGCTTTGCAATGAACTGAGTTAGAAATAGAACATTTCCATGACTCACAGCAGTTATTCCTGGGAGACAACATCTGCTGCCAAGGGGGTTAAATCCAAGCGGGTTTTTTAATACACATTTTGCTGCCACTTAGAAAACTGCAGAGGTGACAAGGAGCAGACAGCAAATACAGAAAGCAACAGCTGGGAAATTAGGCAGCACAGGAAAGCCAAGATAACACACAACAATTTGACTTAAACACTTATTCCATCCCAAACCAGGCCTTCTGCCTATTTAAATATGTAGCACCCACGGTGCCTTTCCCCAGGAAACAGCACCTAAACCAATCATTCCGAATAAATCATGGCCTGCCTTGTTTGTGCATCGTTTAGGCTCAGATAGTTCTGGGGAAATTGCAGAAGTAGAGCCAGCCTGCCAGGTGACAGCTTGCCAGGGAAAATAATTGGCATCGTGCTCGGAGGTGCGCGACGCCGGCTCCTCCATCATGTGCTAACAGGGAAGGCTAAAACCCAGCCAGCCTCACCCTGCCAGGCCTCCAGGTGAAAATATTCCCATTCCTACAGAAACAGGAGATCTGGAGGCCAGTGCTGTGCACTACATTTATTATGATAAAAGGTGTTTGTGGTGATTTATGGGAGGTGTGGAAAAGGCCCACTCTCAGCGCCAGCATTCAGCTGTTTCCTCCTGGAGCTGGCAAAGGGTTTCAAGGCACACGGAGAGTTTAGGGAGAAGTGAAGAGCTCTGTATTTTCAGATCCGTGCATATAAAAGCACCGAACGTGGAGGTTGCCCAGAGCAGCTGAGGCTGCCCCTGGATCCCTGGCAGTGCCCAAGGCCAGGCTGGATGGTGCTTGGAGCAGCCTGGGACAGTGGGAGGTGTCCCTGCCCATGGCAGGGGTGGCACTGGATGGGCTTTAAGGTCCCTTTCAACCCAAACCATTCCATGATTCTGTGGCAAGAACTATGCAGAAGTTAGCGTAAAGTGTGACTTAATATAAAAGAATCCCCCAAATTTTCCCAGTGTTTTAAAAATATCAGCTGTGTGGTACACTGCTCATCACTCAGTTTTCAAAACATTTCCCAGGTTTCCAGAGCAAACACTAAACTGCAAGTAAATTTTTAAAAATCTGCTTTTTCTCCTTCCGTGCAACAGATGACACCCTTTTTTTCCCCATTTTGCACTAAGTAGTTAAGACTCAACAACGACAGAGTCATAAGAGGCACAATTAGCAAGGTTGTGCAGTGATAACTTTGTGTCGTCTTCAGGAGCAGTAAAAACCCCCAGTGCTGCTGTATTTACAAACAACTTGCAGGGAACTCATTGCTAAGTGTGCAGAGGAGAGTTCAGAAACAGCCTTAGCTCTAAAGCAGAATCCCAATGATCCAGCTCCAAGGCAGTTGGAAGGTGAAGAGCAGCAAGCTGAGGTGCTCAGCAGAGCAATCAGCATCTACTTAGATTAGGCCGATTTCCCAGAGGGTGTTTGACAAAGGCAAGAGCTGCCAAATTCCCCTCGTTTAATCCATCATCTCCCCATCGGGAGACCTCAGCGTTCATGCCACGGCAGCCCAGTTCCCCTGGGAGCCTTCGGTCAGCATTCCCAGCCAGTGCTTTTGGAAAGGCAGCTGCATTTCTTTGTCCTTCTCAGACTTGGTGACAGCTCCGAGGCAGCGCAGTGTGGTTGTGAGGAAGGGCTCACCTTCCAACCAGGAGCTTGGCATCCTGCTCCAGCTTCTTCATGGTAATACAGATGTAAAATATTCATCCTGCTTTCCTTTTCTGGCCTTTTTTTCCTCTGACTGTTCCTTTTGTCTCTATTACTCATCTCCCTGTGGCCAGATTTTGCACCTGGCATCCTTGTGAAAGAATTCCTTGGTTCTGCCCTGCTCAAATTGTTCTCCCAGCCCTCTCCTGGCCCCTTACTGTTTAATCTTCCACATATTGTTATTTTCCTTTTTCTTCTCTTGGATACAGCCTCAGCTTTCTGCAGCCCTCTTGTATTTCCAGCAACCACCCATTCTGGGCATCCAGCCAGGGAAGGTTCCTTCTGGATCCTCTCATCTCGCTTTTGATAGTCAGCATGTCCAGAACATCCCACAGGATACATAGGATCCCTGCCATCTTCAAGTATTCAAACTGAGAGTTGTTCCTAACTCAGTTAAAAGGTGTTTCCTTTTATTAAGTTCATGGGATCCTATAAAGGTTTGGGCTGGAAAAGCCCTCTAAGATCAACAAGTCCAGCTGTCAACCAGCACCACTGTGGTGGCCACTAACCCATGTCCTCAAGTGACACATCCATAGGCCTTTTTGAACATTTCCAGGGATGGAGACTCCACCACTTTCCTGGGCAGCCCCTTCCAACACTCCACAGTGTCCTGGATTACAATGTAAGATGTGACCAGGGGTGTGTATCCTATCACCATCTCCATAAGCTGTTAAAGCAGGTGGGGCAGGGTTCTTTATCTCTTCCTTGGCACATCCCTGATAACTCCCTCTGTGGGATATCTTTGGCTACTGGGCCACCAGGCCTCCCTGCATGACTCATAAAATTCCATCATCCCACAGTGAGATGCTCCAGCCAGGGGAGGGACCAGGCATTCCTACCTGGATATAATCTGAGGTTTGGAACACCACAGGGGCACTGCCCACTGGGTTCCCAGGGGACAAGAGCTCCATAACCACCCCTGGACCTCCAGAAAAGGACCAGACTTCACAGAGGATCACTGCTCTGACAGACTCACAAGTACTGCAGGCACCATTGAATGGGACTGCTGCCACCACCCTGACCGACAGGGTGTCAGGTTAAACCAGTGTTTCTGTATCATTGCCTTTATCTTAATTTTCCTATTAAATTGTAATTTTGACTTGGGATCTCCCACTGGTTTGCTTTCAAACTCGTACAGACAGCCAGGAAGGAAACCTGCATTCATATTATAGATAGCGTTTTTAGGGGACTTTAATGGGAAACCCTTTCCAAGTCCACACTGTCCAGTCTGAGGTTTATATTCCAGAACATCATGGAGACCATAAAAAAAACTGTATTTAGATCAAGAGCTCAGTAAATTCCAGAGTGTAAGAAACCTTTGTGCATTTACAGGATGTTTTTCCTTAGTACTGAATTCCTGATTTTTGATGGACGGTGTATGAGCAGAAATAAGAAATAAACATGGATTCAAAGCTTCTTTTCTGCTGTCCGTATCTGAAGTTCACAGAACCAAATTTAAGCAACCAAGACTAAAATCTCAGCCAAGGGGCAGGTTTTATTTCAAAAAGATCCTCTCATTCTTGTCATCTCCCATTTCCAGCATGTTCCCATTTTTATTTATACACAGAAATTGGGTAACAGGTACAACTACGGGACATTTCCTAAATTCCTACCAAAATTGGTAGCCTACAACCCCTTGTAGCTATTGATGAGCACAAACTCATGGAGCAAAGGTGAGTTTTGCTGTCTCACCCAGCCACAATCCTCCACTTCCACCCCCCCAAAACTGATAAAAAGATCTCCATGACTGAAAGCAGCAACTTAAAAACTCCACATTCAACTGTTCTCAAAAAGCAAAATTAATATTAGCAAACTTTTTAGATACAGAGGTTTTACAGCTTTTTTTTTTTTTAATTATAAAATTAAAGTCAAATTGCAACGCCAAGGCAATTTAAGGAAATAGCTGAAACAATATCAGGGCTTCACTGCCTGAGAATTTAAATGAGGCATTAATTAGTCCAAGACAATATTGAAAAATAGAACCATCTTGTACCTTATTCAAAATGATCAGCACCAACCGCAGGAGCCAAATCTCAGCATCATTAAATAAGTGTTCAGAAACTAATTAAAATACTTGTAATGTGCAAAGGCAAAGAATTCTGCCTTTTCAATATCTCTAAGCCCACAAAAAGTCCAAGACTAAGTAATAAGAAATAGTTTTGTAGCTGTTGATACAGGCATCTCTCCTGAAAATTCTTCTGCTTTTACTTGTTTGGAATGGCTGTGTCACTGCCATAGCCCCTGAGCAGAGCCACTCTCCTGCCCAAATCTCCCCTTTATTTTTCCTTTTTCCATTCTGCCAAGTAATGCCTTGCTCTCTATAAATCCTGTTCAACAGCTCCGTCAAGGATCCAGCCGCTGTTTCTATCGGCTGAAACTCAAATTCGGCCAGGCAAAGTTGCCAAAGCAAGGGAAGATGTGGGAAGCCCTGGCCAGAGGAGTGAGAAGAGCAGTTCTGTGCATATTTAAATATTCATAGCAGTGGTATCTCAAATTTCAACCTAGATCACGCCACTTTTTGTAAGAAACTCCAATATTTAGCTAGAAAACTGTAGTCTGCTTATTGTTGTTTTCCAGAGCGGAGTGGAGAAAGAGAGAGAGGCAGCCAGCAGGATTTCAGGAGCAAGACTCATTTATTTCATTATTTAACAGCTCTTTTATAGGATAATTTTCTCATAATTCAATTGGTCAATTTCTTAACCACCCCTCTGGGTGATTGGTCAAACTAAATGCAAAATATTTTCTCTACTTGTACTAAAAACAATTTGCAGGTGTCCATAGTTTACAAAACTCTACTGATATCTTTCATGAGAGACTTTTCTCTCTCATGGGACTAGAGAGAAGCAAGAAAATCCTTGCTTAGCAGCCTTTTTTGTATCCACAGAAAACCTTTCACTCCAGGATACATTTTACTACTATTCAGAAAGTTTTTTTGTTGTGCTTATAAATTAAGGTCACTTCAAAACCTGGATAGTTTTGTTGGAGACATGAAAGTGAAATGATTCAAAAAAAACAAGCAATAGTCCTGTGCTGTTGGATATTTGGGGAAAATAATATTTTGCTGTTCTGTACTTCCCTGTCAGAACTTACCAGAGCAGCAAAAGCCTTTTCTTTTTTCATATTTTGATATCTTTATCCTGTTTGCAAGTCTCTAGGACTAATTAAATGCAGAGCAGCCGAAGTGGTGGAGTATTTTGATGCACACATTTGTCCTGTTCTCTGCCAGTTGGTCTCTACCCAAGTATCCCAATGAAGAAACTTCCAGATTATATGGAAAAAGGGCAGTGGAGGGAATGCACCAGCACAGTGATAGAGCTGACAAAAAGTGAATCTTCCTGGTTAAACTGCTCATCATATCCTCATTGATAGCCCCCAGAGCAACCAGAGGTGTTTCTTAATCAGCGAGTGCTGGAAGAGCCAGAGCTCAGAAGTGTGGCCCAGGCAGGTGAGAAATGACAAGCACAAAAAATTCCATAAAGACGTGTCCTTAAGGAGTCAAGTAGCACAAATCACCACCTGAGCAGCACATTAATCCCCATCTCCTGCAGACTCCAGTGTGACACGTGAAGATCTCTCTCCCAAGCTGATTATCTGTATTTCCTTCACACCCTGACTCCAGCTCATCTCCTCACCCTCGCTGCTAATTGGTTTTCATGCCCAAAACACATCAGCAGAGCCACTGCTCCTCATCTTAGCCCAGTCCTTGTCACCTCCACATGTCAAGTGCAGGCAGCTAATTCTCATCAATCCACTTCTCGCTCCCCAGCAGCTTCTTTCCTGTTTGACCTGTCACCAAAACTGCAGGAATAAAACAAACTCTCCACACCATCTTTTAAGTGTCAGAGAATCAGGCATTACTTAATTCCGGCCCAGATGTGTAATGGAAATCATCCCATCCACGTGTAGCCAGAGTGTGCAGTACAAATTATTTCATAACGTATAATTTTTTACCAGACTTTTCCCGTATTTATATGTAAAAAACCCAAAGAAATTCTCATTCATTGGTTCTACGTTGCACAATTCTTAGCATCCGACTTCCTACTGGTTATTGATCCCTTCACCTTTGATGCTAATTTGGTCCTCATTCTTTGGTTCTCTTATCAATCTTTTCCCAGACCAGGGGGTGATGTCTGTTTATGTCCATTTATCTCCTCTGAGAGACTGGAGAGGTTAAACTCTCAGAGTCTGGGAATCTTCTTTTTTGTGGGCTGAGGCCTAGCAGGCCTCACCCAGCACAACTCAAACCCTTGGAGTCTTTTGAAGCAAAACTTCAACTCCCCTTCCCCTTTGGCAAAGGCAAACAAACCCCTGACTAAAGTTACTTAAAAAAAAAAATCTAAAACTTATATAATTTCTAACAACCCCCCTGCAAGGGGCCTTAAAAGGCAGCTGGGGCTGAGTGTTTTCCAAGCCAGTGCTCCCCAAAAGTTGACTCGGGGTGTTTGGGCTGGGCTGTGCCACTGCAGCGTGGTGAGATTGTTGTGAAACACAACAAAATGTGGCCTTCCAGAATGTCTGGTGCTGCCAGGATAATGTTCCATCATTTATTGCTTTGTCCTGCAGGATGCAGCTCGAAGGTGGGGTCACTTTTACCCCTGCACACGCAGTTATTCAGTTATTGTCCTACTTGGCCTTTCTGTAAATTCTGGAGCATTCTTTTGCACACTACTGCATTTATGAGGATTAAATCTTCCTACACAGACCACTGGAAACTCATCCTGAGAACTCAGCTCATCCATGTGATTTTAAACGTGCTCTCACTGATATTTTCTATTTGTAGCTCTGGCAATTAAAAATCAACAGGAAATCTATGCTATTTGAAACCAGGCATGGTATCAAGTCTTTCAGGCAGAGGCATCCCTGGTGAGATGATGTTCTGCCACCACTAAATATGTCCCAGTGTAATCCAAATAAGTCCTTCATCATTTCATTACTCTACTTTTTATCCTGCACTACTTTGCAATGGTTCAGTCCTTGATTCTTTCCCAAATGAATTCCTAATCACTGCCACAGCTTTCCCACAGCATCCCACCTGTACAGGCATCAAGCTTTGAGTTATCGCACTGAGTAATTCCCTGCTTTAATCCCAATCTTCTACTGAACAAATCCCCTCATTTTTCAAATTTCAATCATCTTTCAGATTCTACTGCTGACAATGCGTGCCTTGCCCCACAGCACAAAAGAGAAATTCCAGCTATAGCTGGAGGATGCTTGGTGAGGCTTCAGAACATGTCAGTGCTACAATTCCCTGCATCAATTGTTCTATTAAAACATGAGAACAGCTCTCAGAGGAGAGCTCTGCTGAGCCACGCTGTGTCTTTGCCCAGGGAAGAGGGTAAGAACAAGGAAGCGCACAGTGCTTCCTGCTGGGAATAATCTCCAGCAACTTGCTAAGAAGGCTTCCAGAAGCTGAGGTCATGTTCTCGTGGTTACTGACCTGTGATGGATTTTCCCCTCATGACTCCAGCCAGGCACTTTCTGAAGTCCAGTCTGCATGAAACCTTTCAAGGCAAGGAGCTCTGCAAAATAACCACACACATGGAAAGGACCTCTCCTCTCCTCTCCTCTCCGAACCTCTCCGAACCTCTCCGAACCTCTCCGCACCTCTCCCAACCTCTCC
>VYXC01000654.1:308063-321567 GCA_013397175.1 Platysteira castanea
CCTCTCCGAACCTCTCCGAACCTCTCCGAACCTCTCCGAACCTCTCCGAACCTCTCCTCTCCGAACCTCTCCGAACCTCTCCGAACCTCTCCGAACCTCTCCTCAAATTTAGCATTGACAACAAACTCCTGAGGAGCATGAGATCCCACGGGAATCCACAGGGAACGATCCCAGCACTGAGAACTGTAATTCCAGCTCTCCATTTCTGCCTTTCAACACCTGCTTTGTGTCCTGCAGACCCCAAGTCCCCCACATCCCCTGCGTCCTCCCCCTGCAGCCCACAGCAGCAGGGCACTCCTCTGAAATTCCCAGATGCTGGGCTCCTTTCTCCAGTGGTTGTGAGCACTGCTTCCCAAGGCTCTCATCAGGGCAAACAACTCCTGTTCGTGCCTAACTTTGTTCTGTTTTGGTAATTAAAGCACAGCTAAAAGGCTGCAGCTGGACACTCTGTGTATCCCGTGCCAGTGCCGGGCTGCATTCCCATTATCCCTGGAACATCTGCCTGTTCTTGGTCAAGGAGTTCAACCACCTTTCAACACAAAATATTTTGCATCTCCAGCTCCTTTATCCACACCTGTTTTCTCAATTTCCTTGAGAAAAGCAGGGAGGGCCTGACCTTCTCTGGAGCCAAGAGATCAGCAGGAGTGAGCTCTCGGAATGAATATTCATAGGTTGGATCTGCTCTGCTGATCATTGTGATCCATCACCCTGCTACTGCCTTGGAGCCAGATTTTAATTAACTGCTTCAAAATGTGTTTTTTCCTTCCACTGTTTCCTGTTTCCTTTGCTACACTTTCCCCATTTGTCGGGACAGCTGTCTGTGCCGCGTTCGTATTTTTGTCTTCCTCCAAAATTAATATTCATACATCAGAAATCAATTGGTTGGAAAGGAACTTAAATTGCACTCCAAATAAATAAAACGGCACTTAAATAAGATAGAAAATGTTCTTTAAAATTGTGAGTCCTTCTCTAAAATAGAAATTACCCACCCTAACCAGCCCTGGAACAAATGCAACCCTTGCTATTATTTCAGTGCTAGGGGAGGTTTGGATTGGATATTAGAGTATATTTTTTCCCCTGGAAGAGTGAGCAGACATTGGAATAAGTTTCCTGGGGAGGTAGTGGAATCACCCTCTCTAGAAGTGTTCAGGAGGCATCTGGAGGTGGCCCTTGGGGACGTGGTTACGGTGCTGCTGGGGGAATGGTTGGACTTGATGATCCTGGAGCTCTCTCCCAACCCTGATGATTCTGTGATTTCCTACATCCTTGTCAAAGGCATCCACTTCCAGGCAGAAAGCTTCGGGAGAGGAATACGTTTGTAAAGCCAGTTCCAGGGTCACGAGCTGTCTAGAAGAGTCCTTTGGAAAATGCACTATTCCACACCCTTCCAAGGCATCAAGCTGTGCAAGGACTTTTTGCCCCCACTCCCAGCAGCAGGGCTAAGTTGGGAGTGTGTATGGCAAAGATGGGCCTATCCCCCATTAATGGACTTTAAAACCCTTCTCCTGCTCTTTTTTTTCCTGGCTGTTGTCAAATAGCAGAAATTCAGCACTGAATAAATGAGAGGTTCTCCTTGCAAAATAAAAACCAGTCCCTCTTTTATCCATCAGCAGGGTAACACTTGGCCATTGAGCATCTTCCTAGGAGCAGAGCACAGAAGTGCATCCTAGTTTGAACATAATTGTGGCACTGCTGTAAAATCCTGATGTGCTCCAATTAAAGCAGAATTCCAGAAATGAACTCTTCCATCTGATAGCCCAACCACCTGAAAAAGAAACCTCAGCACTCTCATTATTTGCTCTCCGGGGGTCAAAAGCCCGAAGATGGATGTGGAAGCTGTGCAAAACCTGGGGGGGAAGAGCTGTGGGATTTAAAGCTGCGTTTGCCAGGTTTCCTGGTCCCACTGTGGAGTTGAGAGGAGGCAGACACACACTTGGGGGGGAAATAGAGGTTGTGGAGTGCTCCTGATTAACTTGACTTGCTCTGCTGTCATAAACCCACCCATCTTTTGCCACGACTCACACCAATTCCATCATCTCTCTGCCTGTTGTCACAGGTTGTGGACACTTGGGAAGATGGGAAGTGAGAGGTGAGGGGAAGCTGCATCCCCCACAGCGCTGCTCCCTGCCTGGACCCCACTTCTGAAAGGGTTTTATCAAATCTCTGGTGTTTTAAAGAAATAGAGAAGAGGTGACAATGGCTCTTAAGCCTAAGAAAGGCAAAATATGGCCATAACAAGCCAAAAAATTACTGGAACTCTCTAAGAAAATGGCAGTTGGATTTTATCTTGATTCAACGACGGACAGCCAAAATTAGGGCTAAAAGGAGGGAGGACTTGGGAATCTGAGGCAAAAATTGCAGCACAAAACCCACCAGAACACTACATAATATAAACTCTGCCAGGACAATAAAGCAGCAGGAAGCCTCTGCAGTCTCAAAGATGACAGCTAGCAGGAAAAAAAGAGCAGTCTATGTTTCTCTTTTGCGTCTGGAGAGTTTGGGACTAAATTTCCTTCCAGTACCTGAAAGATATCCTGCCAGTATTCAAAAGGAGGAAGCCAGAGAGGGACTTTTCATCAGGAACTTGAGGGCCAGGACGAGGACGAATTGCTTAAACGGAAAGGGCAGAAATTTAGGTGAGATATTGGGCAGGAATTGTTCCCTGGGAGGGTGGGCAGGCCTTGGCCCAGGGTGCCCAGAGCAGCTGTGGCTGCCCCTGGATCCCTGGCAGTGCCCAAGGCCAGGCTGGACACTGGGGCTGGGAGCAGCCTGGGACAGTGGGAGGTGTCCCTGCCCATGGCAGGGGTGGCACTGGATGGGCTTTAAGGTCCCTTCCCATCCAAACCAGTCTGGAACTCTGTGAGTCCATGAAATAACATTGCTAAGGCAAAGATTTGGGAAGCCACCAAGGAAATAGGAATCTATTTTTCAGAGTTCAGGATGATATGCAGATGTGTCACAATATTTTTAACCACTCGTTAATGCTCAATTCCATTCACCAAACCAGCACAAAGCTGCCAGTCCCCCAAAAAGTGAAATAAGAAGGATTTTCCTGATGCCTCCTTTCCCTTCAAGTCCAAGGAGAAGCTTCTGGGTCGCTCAAACACTTCTCAAGGTATTTTCAGAAGCCTTGGGTTTGGTTATTTGCACTATTTTTTCCTTTGCGTGCTGAAGATGAGGTGGTAGAACAGATCCAGTCGTTCCTTGCTCTCTCGCATTTCCTTTGCAATGTAAACACAGAAATCCACGAGCTGCAGACTCTTGGTGACTAAAACTGCCTCAAGTCAGGGCAAAATCACAAGAAACACAAGTATTTAAAAAAAGACATCTCTGTCACCACCGAACCTGGGATTTGCCTTTCTCACAGGATACCTGTCTTGGTTCTCAAACCAGCTGCACGCTCCCTGGCTTTGATTCCAGCTTCAAAGAGAAATTTGGTATTTATTCTCCGAGGAAGGAAAACTCTGATTCGTGCCTCTTTGATGTCTTGTTTCATAACTAACAAAAAGAAAAACCCAACTTTATCGGGGCAAGATTAACTAATATCAGCAGCAGTGGTTTATTTACCAAAAGAAAAGAGTTTAGGAGCAATGTTGGAGCTGCACTGAGCATGACAGTGGGTAAGCCTTGGGTTTTATTTATCAAATTTAATATCAAAGCAAGCATTTAGGGGTTTTCTTAGTGGAAAGGTTTGGTAGCTCTGACTCTTGGCACTTCTTCCATTCATAGTGAGCTTCAAAATATGAACCTCACTTGCTGCAAGCCCAAACTTTTGTCTCAGCAAGAGGCAGACAGTGGAAAATGAAGCAGTGAAGGCTTATTTGACTATGAAACCTTCCTGGCACCAAGATGCAATTTCAAAACTGACATTAGGGAGGAATCCCCCCATTTAGATAAAAAAGAGAAAACAAAATAAATTTTATTTTATTTTATTTTATTTTATTGTATTTTATTTTATTTTATTTTATTTTATTTTATTTTATTTTATTTTATTTTATTTTATTGTACTCTATTGTATTGTATTGTACTGTATTTTATTTTTATTCTCCCACCCAACTTCTGCTTGTTGTATTAAAATAGCCAGGTTTTTAGAGCAGGGAGGGCTGGGAAGAAGAGGTTGTTTAATTTGCTAAAATAGAGCCCATATCCCATCTACCCCTGAGGAAAATATTTGGAAAAAATTATTCCACAGGCACAAAATCTTTCCCTACATCTTTCATAACCATTTGTGTTACATTCAGCTGCTTTTTTCTCTCCCTTGTTTTAAAAGAATGCAAACAATGCAAAAAAGCAACTAAGAAAAAAGAAATAAATTGAAAAGTTGCCCTCTAAAACTCCTGCCTGCCTTGTAATAATTACTGAGACAAATGTTCTCCTGGGGAGAAATGGAGAGGTGCTTCCGCAGCCGTCACAAAGCACACACTTCTGTGGCTCACAGGTGCACAAATGAATACAGAGAATACATATTAAATTCTCCTGCCAGTGAATTGTGCAGTACAGCACCACAGTCACAGCTTCTTGAGTTCTTTATTAAATTGAGGGAGGCAGAAGTTTCACTCCAAGGGCTGTTCTGAATGTGTCTATTTGCTTGGAGAACTACAAGCTCTTTTTTTTTTCTTTCCTTCTTTTCAGCCCAGTCCTCCATGCTCCTGCACAAATGAAGTTATCTCACTTTTTAAAGTGTTTTAATCATCCTGGGGAACTGCAGGGACAGGACAAGGAGGGATCGGATCAAACTGAAAGAGGGGAAATTTAGGTGAGATACTGGGCAGGAATTGTTCCCTGGGAGGGTGGGCAGGCCCTGGCCCAGGGTGCCCAGAGCAGCTGTGGCTGCCCCTGGATCCCTGGCAGTCCCCAAGGCCAGGCTGGACACTGGGGCCGGGAGCAGCCTGGGACAGTGGGAGGTGTCCCTGCCCATGGCAGGGGTGGCACTGGGTGGGCTTGGAGGCCCCTTCCAACCCAACCCATTCCAGAATTCCATGGTGTAAAATCATTTCCCTGCTCAAGCAGCCGGCACCACCCCGGGGTTGGTGTCTGATGCCACCTACCAGCCCTGCTCTTGACAGAATTTTTCAGATGCTGAACAGAGCATTTACAATGTCACAGTGTCGCTGCCTCATTACACCAAAAAATCTGACAAAGATTTCTCCTTAACCAGCATCTAAGGATGGGCTCATTATGCCATGGCTTTGTTTGTCCTGGTAATCAAAGCAGCTAAAGACATCCAGCAGCCCAAACCCAGCAATAAACATGAAGCCAAGAGCCAAACTCCCCTGCTCACGCTGCTGCCTTTGATCTCCCCTCACAGCAAGGGCTTTTCCAGCTTCATCCAAAGAAAACTCCCAGACTTTGATTTGATGACAGACTAAGCCAATGACACTTGAACTTCTTCCAGATCCTGCTGCC
Source organism: Platysteira castanea (assembly GCA_013397175.1). Classification (NCBI taxonomy): domain Eukaryota; kingdom Metazoa; phylum Chordata; class Aves; order Passeriformes; genus Platysteira; species Platysteira castanea. The sequence goes on from VYXC01000654.1 coordinate 313,470, forward strand.
TGTAAAATCTGAATGCTTTAAGACTCCTTAAGATTCATCCAAGTATATTCAGGTTTAAATTCAGTATATTCAGGTTTAAATTCAGTATATTCAGGTTTAAATTCCTTTTGACTTCGCTGGAGAAGTGGAAGTTGGGATAGTTATAATGCCAGGACACCACAGGAGAGCTGAGAATAAGAGCTGGCAATAGGGACAGAGACCAGCAAGCTGGCTCAGCTTTTTTATCCCTAATGCCATCTTCCCTGGCTCGTCCACCTGCAGGGGCTCTCCTGTTTATTCACACTGAGTGTATGAACTCCAAGCAGCACCACAAAATAAAACAGGAAGGGTGATAATCTCCACAGTGCTCCGAATTTCACTCGTCCATTCTTTAAAGTTCTCCTTAAAAACCTCTTTTTGCTATTTCTCTGCTTAAACTCGAGATTCCAAAACTCAGAGAGGGGGAAAAAGAAGCCAGTGAAGGAGTGTTTTGTGTCTCAGCTGCCAAATCACACAGCAAGGGACAGAGAAAATGTGTCCTGTACGTTGGTCCTTGTCTCACCCATCCCTGTCCCTCGATTTGGGACAGCCTGCAGCAAACAGGGCTGTGTGCACTTGAGAACCATTCCCCTTGGAAAGCCAAATGAAATGCAGGAAAAGCCTTTTGCTGTTTCAATTCCCTGCACGTCTTCTCTTTATAGAACCACAGAATCCCAAAGTGATTTGGGTTGGAAGAGACCTCAAAGCCCATCCAGTGCCACCCCTGCCATGGGCAGGGACATCTTCCACTACCCCAGGCTGCTCCAAGCCCCATCCAGCCTGGCCTGGAACACTTCCAGGAATGGAGAATCCACGCCTCTCTGGGCAAGGTTCTCAGTTTTCCCCAGTTTCCCAGCAACACAAAAGGAATTCTGCACTCAGCCTTCCAGGCTCGGAAGGAAATTCAAAGACACTGGAGGCTGGGGAGGATATTATTCTTGATATTGCAGAAGTGTAGCAGGAAAGCCAAACAGACTCCCCCAGAGGCTTCTGTGGAAAGATTTTGGGGAACCAATAGTCCTGAGGCCCTGCTGGAAATGCACCCAGGGCTGGGCAGGGAGCTGAGCTGGAGGATCTTGGCTGCCGAGGAGCCAGAGGCAGGACCAGGCCTGGGATGAACTCAGGCTGCAACTGCTCCACTTGCCAGTCCCTGTTCCTGTCAGTCCATCCCCATTTGGCCACGGTCCTGGGTTTATCTGGATGTGAGGCAGTGCTGGAGGAGCCCTGCTCTGTGCGTGGTGGGACACAGGGGACATCCCAGTGTCCCCTGCTAGTGCCTCACCCTGGGCTCCACACACCCCCAGCCATCTGTTCCTGCAGAGCGAGGCAGCCCCTTCTCATTCCAGGGATGCACTCCTCTCATTTCCACTCAGACTCAGCCTTAATTCCACTTTACTCTTCTTCTGATCCCAACAATCTGTCCTCCTGTCTGCCCTGTCCTCAGCTGGGTGAGCCTGATGCCTTAGGTTTTAACTTTTATATTTTTCAAATCCTATATTGCCCAGTGTGTGACTCTGAAGTTTCTTGTGCCCTGCTGGCTGCTGCTCTCTCATGTTGGTCAGACATAACAAAGCTTCTCCAAGCCTGCTCTGCAAGGACACCCACACCTAGGCCCAAAATTTGTCCTAGGCCCAAAATGCGTAAAACAAAATCTTAGAAGAGGGGTGAGCTTGGGGAAATCACATCATTAACTGAAGCTTTAATTGGAGAATTAACCCTGATATGCAAATGAACCAGACTTATAAAAGTGTGAAGCACTCGTGACTCGGGATCCATCCTGGGTGTCGCCTTTGGCCTGCCCAGGGTGTGCCTTTGCAGGCCCTTCCAATAAATACCTGCCTTTATTCCCTTACTCCTGTCTAGTCTCTGGTTTTTAGGCGGCCACTTCAGGCATCAAGCCTTCACTCTCTGCTCCTGCTGGGGCTCCTCTGCAAGCGAGATCCTCCAGCTGACCTCCCTGCCCAGCCCTGGGTGCATTTCCAGCAGGGCCTCAGGACTATTGGTTCCCCAAAATCTTTCCACAGAAGCCTCTGGGGTAGTCTTTGATGCTACACTTCTGCAGTGTCAAGGATAATATCCTCCCCTTCGAATTTCCTTCAGAGCCTGGAAGGCTGAGTGCAGAATTCTCTTTGTGTTTCTGGGAAACTGGGGAAGATTGGGAACCTTGCCCAGAGAGGTGAGGACTCCCAATCCCTGGCAGTGTCCCAGGCCAGGTTGGATGGGGCCTGGAGCAGCCTGGGGTAGTGGAAGGTGTCCCTGTCCATGGCAGGGGTGGAAATGAGATGGGCTTTGAGGTCCCTTCCAACAGCAGCAGAACAGTGCTTGAGGAGCATTTGGCCTTTTCATCCCAGTTCTCTTTGCTACTCCAGCACTTTGTGAAACTCCAGCACCCAGAGCACAGCACTGACACCACCTTTCATTTTCATACCATTTCATAAGGAGTGGTTGCTCAGAATTTTGTCCAGGTCCTGTAAAGAAATTGTTATGTCTGCTTTATGCTTTGAAACTGCGTGCTGGGATTTCTGAATGCTCTGGGCTGTTTCTAGAACATTTCCAAAGAAACAGCGATTAGTGGAGAACACCAGTTTCTGCCACGTCACACTTGCGAGGTTATGTTGCCCCCTGGGGATGCCCTGGAGCTATCAGTGTGTATCCAGGTGATTTTCTTGGGGCAGGACACCCTGTCACTTCCAAATCAAGGGACAGAAGCACAGCAGCAGGTGGCTGTATCCCTCCTAGGCTACCTGCTCCACCTCACAGCCATTGGGAGGAATGACTTGGAAGAGCTACAGGAATATCCAGCCCCAAACTGAAATGCAGATCTCTGGCAGCTCAGCAGAGCCGGGCATTTCAGCACTTTCCCATCTGACGTTGGCCTGAACCTGAAAACGAGGGCTGCAGAATGAATTGTCCAAGTAAATTACGGATCTGGGAACATCTGTGGCCTTTTCATCCAAGAGATGAAATAATCCAAGACGACCTCAACCATTTCAACCCACTGTCCCTCATTCCCTGCCCAGCCACTCCAGAGCTGCTGCTGGAACAAGGAACAGGAGAAAAGCACAAGTCTCTGTGCAGTCCCCAGACTGGCCAAAATCCAGCTGGATTTGTTTCTGAGCTCCACAGGAGCTGGAATGCCACCTTGCTGGTGACCACGGGGCCTCCCTGCAGAAGCAGCTCTGTTGCTCCAGGCTCTGCTGGGTGCAGGTGCCCAACAGCTCCTGGGGGCTCTGGAGACACCCGGGCCAAGGGCAGAGGAGCAGGATACTCTTCTCTGCCCTTGGAATGTGCTCAAGGAGCTGGGACAATGTTCTACTTGCAAGCTGTCAGTGGGGGCCGTGCTCTGGTTTTGGTGTGAATTATGCTAAATCCAGCCTGGCAGCTAAACCTGACTTAACATCCAGGGAGTGAGGCCAAGACTTGGCAGAGAAGCTGCTAAATTGACCTGGAGATACTGGACTGTGAGTGAACCCCTTTAAGCTGCTGAATTCCAGTCCCACTTTCGAACAGGCAGGTTTTCCCCTTTCTCTTTTCCTCCAAATTTGTCTCAAACCAGGACAAAGTGTGTGAAGGCTTTTCCCCTGGGTTGTGGGGATGTTCCCCAGGGACCTCAAGGTTGAGAGGAAGAGATCTGCCCACGAGCATTGCTCTGGCTGAGTTACATCAATCTCTACTTAATAATTGTTTCTTTTTTCTGGGTCTAATATGGTTGCTCCCAGAGGAGAGGACATTTCAAGATTCCCAAATTCCAGGAAATACTCCATTCCAGTTTGGAAATCTCTGAATTGGTAGTGACCTTAAGAGTTTCCACTGCTGCAAGTGCAGAGGGACAATTTCCTTTGGGAATCACAGCCAAGGCTCTGATCTGGGCTGGAAGAGACACCAGGGAGTGCTGCCTTCATGGGAGCCACGAGAAGGAGGGACTAAACCAGGGAGCAGAAAAGCTGATTTGGGAGAAAATCAACCTGGCCAGAATTCTGCTCCCATTTAGATAAAATAAACAAACCCAAAAACCCCTCTCTTTGATTCCAGACAAATCAGTTCAGCCAATACTGGGCTCAGGGAAATTGCTACGAGTACCTGAGTGGTTGGGGTAGCCTGAGGATTATCTCGGTCTCCATCAAGGTAAACAATCCAGGAGCATTTTTAAGCAGCAATCACAGAGCACTGAGAGAAAAGCAGAGCTTTCAAACGGTAATGAAAGAGGAAGAGGCGATTCAGATCTAATCCCATCATGGGTCAGCTCCAGGCTGGGAGGTTTTTATTTCTGGCTGTGCTGCCGAGAACAGAGAGCCCAAGCCAATGTCCCTGTGCCCACCTTTCCCACCCAGCCCAGGCTTCTGCTGTTCCTGCCCATCCCAGGGCCACCAGCCCTCCCCTGCCCTCCAGACCCTCTGCTCCCCAGTCGGAATAACCTCTGCTGAGATGTGGCTAATTGCATATTTATGTATTAATTACCGCCTTAGGCAGCAGTTACAAACCCAAACAAAATTCTGCATCAATGGCCAAGCGAGCCAGGCACTGCTGGAGCCGGGCAGCTCTCTCTGTTCTCATCCTGAACAGAGGCTCAGGAAGCAATCACAGTTCCAAGAGGTCTGGAATTAAGGAGAACTGTATTTCCCTGCTGCGTTTTATTTAGTGAATATATTTATGTGAAATTATAGCTCTCTCTGTTGTAAAGCCTATTCGAGGTTATGTCAAGGGAGTGAAAAATGAAGGCATAGACACTTGACAGCATCCTGAGGGATCTGTTAGTGCCTGTCTGGGTGGCAGCAATGTCCCTTTCCGTGTTTCTGGGTACTCTCTACCCATGTGAAGGCAGAATTCCATCAGCCGAGTGCTCAGAGAAGAGGATCTTTCAATCCACCTCTGCTGTATCTTTTAAGGAGCGCGTTAGGATTTACACCACCCTGTCACCACATTAAGGCGTGCAGGGAGGGAGTTGCACAGCAAAGCCATCTGTGGGTAGAATTAATGGGAAGAGCGATGTATTTGTGGGAAACGTGTCCTGACTGACACAACTACCTGGGGAAAATGGGAGCAAAATTAGACTCGACTCTCTTCCCTGTAGAAGTCAGTTCTGATCCAAGAATCCAACAGCCTGCAATTAACAGATCCTACACATTTTGTCCTGCTCTGGCTTAAAGCTGATGTGTTCCTGGCAGAGCCTTTCAGGCTGATGCTGACACCTAAATTATCAACCTCTCAACATCTGCCCTTGCAAAACTTGGCTCTGTTAGCGCAGCAGTAAAATCCCCAGACACTTCTCCCCAAATATTGGAATGGTCACGATCTGGGCGAGGCAGTGCAATCCCAGCTGCCAGTGGGAAGCCCAGGAATGCAAATTGGGCTTGAGGCAATGTGAAGCATCACCAGCATTCTAGAGCTGATCATCCCTGGCACATCCCAGTGCACAGGGACAGGCAGAGGAGCAGCCAAGGAGCTGAGAGGACAAAGCCAGTCAGGAGCTCCCAACAGCAGCAGCTGAGGGCAAGAGCTGGTGACTGGGAAAACACTGGAGAACAGAGTCATGGAATTATAGAATCCTTCAGGTTGGAAAGCCCTCCCAGCCCATGGAGCCCACCCTGTGCCCACTGCCCACCTTGTCCCCAGCCCAGAGTTCTGAGTGCCACGGCCAGGCCTCCCTTGGGCACCTCCAGGGCATGGGCACTCCAACCCTCCCTGGGCAGCCCCTGCGAAGGCCTGAGCACCCTTTCCATGCAGAAATTCCTGCTGCTGTCCAAGGAAGGAAAATTCTTTTTCCATTATCGCAGAGGGTCTGTAACTCATGAGCACAGACCTCTGTCCTGTACCTGCCTACATCCTAAATGTACCCACCTGGCCTTTTCCATCCTACTGGCACCTGTGGTTATTTGGATTCATTCTCCCTGGGTATTTTACCCTTTTCTTAGCCTCATCTCTATGCTCACAACTCCTGCAAAATGGCCAGTGTTTCCACCCTCCTTTCTGTTTAAATCCCACAGATCTCACCATAATAGAACATTTTGCTGTAAGTGACAACTTGCAGTGGCTTATTTGTGCTTCAAGATTTTGATACCAGACAAATTCTCCTGGGACCCCTCAAATCCACAATCAACTGGAAAATTAAGAAGAATGCAAAGCTGCGGATCAGTGGAAATTCCTTTTCCCCCTCCATCATCCCCAGCTAAGTTTCAAACCCAGCTGACAAATTCTGGGTGCTGAGGTGAGCAGAGCCAGCTCTGGTTACCTCTGTACCTTTTCTTGTGTCACTGCACAGCTGCAGGAACTTTAGGGAGAGTCCTTTAGGGAGGATGATTTAGGAACAGATCCACTTTGGGGAGGAAGGGCCCAGTGCTGAGATACAATTCAACCAAAGCTCCAACCACAGAGCCCTTAAAATTATCTATAACCGTATCTTGAACAGGGAAAATAAATTAATGGGTGTGCATGGGAGATACAAATCATGGAGATAAGGATCATATCTAAATCTACTGAGGCTACACAATTACTGCACCAGAGATCTGGGCTTAATCCTGTTCTCCTGGTGAGGATGGAGATGCTGATGTGGGAGGTCACTGCTGAAGGACTGTCCTCGCTGTCCCCTGCACACTGCCCTGCACTGCAGGGAGCTCTGGGAGCACGGGAACCTCCTGGAGGAGAGAACCATGAAACCCAGGAGCGGTGTGGCTGTTCCAGTGCCACTTCAGGCACCAGGCTGCAGACAGTCTGCGTGACTGTACACGGTGGGGAGATGTGGGATCCCCAGCAGGAGCTGCTCCAACTTACACCACGCTTTGGCCCATCCAAAAATTCCCACAGCAGGCTCCTTGCTTGGATGTTGGCTCAGGAGAAGCCCCAGTGCTCCAGCCACTTTGATTTCACTTCAAAGATAAACCACAGTGTCTTAAAAACACCTCGCAGGAGGGTGCTCGGAGAAGTCTGGGGTAGTTTTCCTAACTCAACACCAACATGTTGCCTTTTCCCTGACTGGCCAAGCCATGGGATTGCAGCAGCTCTGCTGAGTGGTGCCCACCGAAGAGCTAAATCTGAATTTATATTCCTTTCTCAGAGCAATGCCAAGCACCAGTGGGCACAGCAAAGCCTGAACTGAAGCCTTGGCATGTTTTAAAGCCAGTATTTCTATTTCCAGCTGAGTTTCTCCGGGAAGGGAGGTTCACATAATCATTCCATGCTGCTGCCTTTTTGTCCTTCCCCCAAAATTCTTTGATAGCAGCATCAAAGCTATTAAGATGCAAATCACTTCAGGAAAGCAGCAGCCAAGATGGAGGAGAGCAATTTCCAAATATCCCTGTGGGGGGATGGGCTGCAGTTTCACTTCCTGTTCATTAAACATAAGGAAAATCCATGGAAAACCAGTTGTTCCCAGTCTCCAGGAGAGGGAAGGGCCCCCAGAGCCCAGTGAGGAGATGGGAACCACAAGGAGCCTGGAACTCAGCCCTCCTTTTACCCAGATCAAGACTTTTAGGTTCAACAGCATTTCTCAGTTCATCGCCAAGGATGATCTCTCCCTGAAAATGGTTTTTACCAGGAATACACTAAGAAGGGATAAATAGCCAAACATTCGATGCACTGATAAGAGCCATAGCTCTTATCACCTGGAATAAAGCAGAGAGGCTTTCAGAAAGGAATGCTATATCCTGCTTTTGTACCCATAAAAGCTGGAATTTCCCACCACTGTATTAAAACCTGAACTTCTCCCACTCTAAATATTTTTTTTCCCTTCCAAGAAAGCATGGAAAACAGCTCTGGGAGCATCTCTGCAGCTCTTTTAAAGCCAGAGCCAGCCATTGCTGCAACCTTATCTCCCTCAGTCTAACTCCATCCACGAGACCTGTAGAGGGCAGTGGATAAAAGAAAATCAAGCACCAGAAAGAGCCATAAATGTTAAATACAAATTAAAAAAAAAAAAAATAGGGATCTCATCTAATGACTTCCTCATACTGAAAAGCTTCCAGGTAATTCCATGGATTAATGGATTACTGCAATGGGATTTTTCCAAGCCCAGATCCCAGGCTCCCTGGCAGATTGCACTGACAGGCTTTACAGCAGAGCTCTTCCCTTGGGATTTACTTTTTTT
>VYXC01000654.1:327441-400509 GCA_013397175.1 Platysteira castanea
AAGGTTTATACTGACCAAAATCATTGTTTGTTATCTTTCGTGCAAGTTGGGTAAAAGGGGGAGGTGCTGGAGGAAAAAAGGGTGGTTTTGCTTTAATTTCTTCTTATTTCTTTTTACTTTTAGTTATATTAATAAACTTATTTATATTCTTTAAGTTTGGTGCCTACTTTGTGTTTCTCCTAATTCTTATCTCATGGAAAGTAAAGAATGTGAACAAAACCACTACACAAAATTGGTGTTTCCACCCAGTTTCGAACTGAACCCGCTACACCTTCTTTTGCACTTTTCTGAATAAAACAATGATACTGACCAAAAAACAAAAAAAGGGAACAAGAAATATAAATTGCACTCACACTGAAATTAGGATCAATAGAACAATAGAATCATTAAGGATGAAAAAGATCTCCAAGGTTATCAATTCCAACTTTGGACAGAACACCACCATGTCCACTTGGTTTTTGAACAATTGTTGATTTAGGTGAAACTAAGAAAATTTCAGTAGCCAACAGTAAATGAATTTATTTTAAACCCTATCTGAAGAGAGAGAATTTGCTTTCCTTTTCAATGCCTCTCCTTTTTACCGCTGAAATTTTCTTGCTTAAACTTCCTCAGAGGTCCTCCTGAAGCTGGTGACAGGGACAAATGGGACAATCAGGAAGGAGGCAAAAGGCAAGAAGGGGTAAGTTGACGACAGAAGCATTGCTGGCTCCAAGAAAACCAACTAACAATCTATATCCCAGAGAATCTGGTGGGTGAGACCACTCTCATCCCAATGAGGTTTTATCCTGTTCAGCTGGAGTGATCCTGCCTTCCTTTATCCCAAGTGTACAAGGAATGAATCGGAATAGCTGCAGATCAGTTACATCTGTTCAAATAAAATGAAGGTTTATCCTTACACCAGTGCCAGGGCTGGCAGAAGCATGGAAAAGATATTTTTCCAAAGGCTCTTTGTCACCTTCAGCAGGAATGATGTCTTCACCTATTGTACCGTTTCAAGTGGTATCTGCTTATGTTTTGTTTTGGTTTCCTCTGCCTTTTACGTTTTAAAAGCTCCTGGGAAGTCTGAAAGGAAAAAAGGACAGAGGGACACATTGAATGAGATGTTAAATTAAGGCCATGCATATTCAATTTGCCTTTGTGTTGGAATTGTGGCTATTCTGTGTTTCTTCAGGAAAAAAAGGGAGAGATTGCAGTTTTCTTCCTGCATCGTTTTTTTCTTTTTAAAATGAATCATCTGGATGAATCCTGGTCCCAGTCCTAGAGGAAGGTGTGTGATGGAGTTTTAACACCAGAGAGCAGTTGCCCATTTTCAACAGATTTGGTTAAATTCTTTCACACGGATGTTTCCCACTGCCAATCACCATTTTGACTGTGAAATGTCCTTCCAGTGATCAGGTGCAGATGGTGTGGGAGATTCCTGAAGCTGGGAATACAGAGCTTGGATGCACTGGTTGGATTCCTAGCTTGAGGAGCTTTTCGCATCTCGGAAGCTGGAGGAGTGGAGTTACCCCTTGAGTTGATATTCTACAAGTAGAAACCCCAGGGTATTTTAAATTCATTCTATATGAGCAGTACTTGATATCTGATGGGTCTGTAACCCCACCTAACGTCAAGTTCCGACTACAATTTTAACGCCCAAAGTGTCAGGTTTTGAGGAATTTCCACATGGATGGAAGTTGAATAATCAGAGTTTCATTTTACCTAATGAAATGAGTAAATAATAAACTTACAAATATGCTATGAATTAATCCCACTTCATCCCATGACTTCTTTGTCTCTTGGGCAATCCCTTAGACGTTTTTCCTTAGAACAGTTTCATCATCACCTTTGGCCATTTGGTTGTGTTCATTTAGTTCTTCAGTGACAGGAATGAAACTCTTTTCCTCACACTCTCGGGAGATTTTAGTGCCCTTGGAGAAATCTGGCACTGATCCCAAAAAAGCAGTGGGAATCTTCATGGGATAAATCGCCTAAATCTTAGCACATGCCTGGATCCCAACTCTTCATTTACATGATGGTAAAATTCAATTTATAAATTTCCTGCAAGAAACAAGCTAATTTATTAAATACAGTCTCACCCACGAACAGCACATTTAGGTGAAAAGATGCTGACGTGAAAAAAGTAATTTTGCTTGCAAATTTTCCTTGGAGTGAAACAGAAGCGTGCATGGAAATTATCCCGAGCAAACTCCGGGATAATTCTCTGAATGGATGTGGCGCTTTATGATGTGGTTTAGTGGGCAGAGGTTGGACTGGATGACCTTGGAGGGCGTTTCCAGCCTTAAAGATCCTGGGATTTTTTCTGTACCCTCTGACTCCCCTCAAGGCCATGTGGTGCCACACAGACCAGCGCCTGTGAGTAAAGTACAGCACTGGGGTGTAGAAGAGTAAAACCACTTGTGCAACAGAGAAGGAGGATGCAGCAACTTCAGGGGCTGTGATGGAGTTGCCTCAGCAAAAGCACCATTAAAATGTATTTTCTTTCAGCCCACCAAAGTTTTGTGGTTATCTTCCTGTCACCTCAAGAAAGTTGAGCTCTGCTCGTGTTTAAAGAGACTCTCTCACTCCTCAGCACAGCTCTCTGCACTACGGAGGTGTCACCAAATAGAACAGAACGGAATCCTCAGGGTTGGAAAAAATCTTTGAGATCATCAAATCCAACCATCCACCAGCACCACCGCTGAGTTCAAACCACACCATGTCCCCAGGTGCCACATCCACATGGGCTTTGGACATTTCCAGGGATGGGCACTCCCCCACTGCCCTGGGCAGCCCCTTCCAGTGCCTACCAACCCTTTCCACACTGCTGCTGACCAGTTAGCTCACCCCAAAGCTTCAATCCCAACTCTCTCAGCTCCATCCCTCTGATCATCTTGGTGCCTCCTCTGGATTCGCTCCAAAATGACTACTTTTAAATCAGTTTTCTCTTTACTTTCTGTTGTAATAACAACTATAGGTCTCCCATCTTTCTGAGATAGAGCAGATATGGCCTCTCATTTATTCCCCAGTTCCAAAGCCTCTGGAAACGGAAACACGGTTGTGGAGGGGGTTGGTTCAGACACTGCCAATATTACCCTGAAAAACTTCTCTCCGAGGAGGCACCTCTTTCTTTTCAGCTGGCCCTGACTGCAGAGGTCACAGGTTTCTCTGGAGGACAGGAATGACACACTCAGTGTATTACTCAGGCAGGAATTGAATTATTGCTCTCCCCGGCCTGGCATTTGACTTGGCTGTCAAGTACACAACATCTAATAAAAGGCACTGGGCTGTTTCACTGTGCTGACTCGCGGCTCTCAGAGGCTGGAGGAGATGGGGTTGGCTTTGCCTTGATGTTCAGGAAGGAGGCCTGCCAATAATTTTGAACCAGATGAATAAACATGTGTTCTGTAAGGCTCTTTTCCTACAAATTTAATAATGAGTTTCAGGGGTTGAGGTGAGAACAGGGTAAAGTTTGGATAAAATGAAATGTAGGAATGTCCCAGGAGGGCCTGATGTGTATCTAGCAAATGTTCTATGCATTACACCACTTCTTTTCTGACTGTAACGCTAGTTTCAAGGCAAGGGCTACAAAGTGGTGGATCAGTCCTGGTAAGAGTTCCAGGCTACCTTTGGAATTAATTTTGGGTATGATCTCCAATCCCTGTCTTACAGAACGACAGGAGTGATGTGGAACCTGGCATCGCTCACTTGGTGAAGGGACAAAGCCCAGAACACACCACAAACAACACAAAACCAGTCCAGGACAACGCTCCAGAAGAGTTTGAAGAGGGAGCTGAGCGTGAGGGCTTCATCCCTGAAAAGTCTGTGTCCCAGGCCAGGCCACGACAGGTAAATCCTGCAGAGGGACAGGCAGCAAAGGCAGCGCTCTCACACTCAGGAGCCACGAGCAGAGCAGGGGGAAGGGCTGTCCACCACAGCAGCAAACCTGGAGCCTTGTGCAGGCACTGCCCAGAGAGGTGAAAGGCTCCCACTTCTGCCTTCCACTGTGTACAATTCCAGAATATCCCATTCGAAGTCTGCCGAGATGCCAGGAGAACAGGACGCTCTGCCTCAGCTCCGGAGAGGTTTGGAACAGCTCCCAGTACAGAGCAGCCTGTGTGTGCTTAAGAACAAGAGAGTCCAAGGAATGTTTTTTGGGAGCCCTCTCCAAGTAAGCACTCAAGGTTTACAGTGACCATGGAGGATTCAGAAGCAGAGCTTTACCCAGCATTGTTTTATAAACAGTCATGTTTAAAGAAACACTGGACTAGCCACTGGTCCTTGAGGGTCAGAAGAACAGGATAAGGTGGGAAGCCTCTAAACAAAGAGTTTCGTCTGCCCAGAACAGCCGTGTGGGAGCACCATCCTGCCCATATTTCCAAAAAGAAGGTCTGCTAATTGGAAGATGGAGAATTATAGAGCACAAGGTTGTTCAGTAGGGCCACGTTGCCATCCTCTCCCGAGGGACAGCTCCTATCTCTGCTCTGGGAGCAGGGAAGGGCTGGAGCTGGGCCCGGGAGGGTCAGGTTGGAGATCAGGGAAAGGCTCTTCCCCCCGAGGGTGCTGGGCACTGCCCAGGCTCCCCAGGGAATGGGCACGGCCCCGAGGCTGCCAGAGCTCCAGGAGCATTTGGACAGCGCTGCCAGGGATGCCCAGGGTGGGGGTGTTGGGGTGTCTGGGCAGGGCCAGGAGCTGGGCTGGGTGATCCCTGTGGATCCCTTCCAGTTCAGGATATCACATGATAATACATCAACTTGCTTCTGCCCAGACCAGATTCCTAAAGATTTTGGAAGAAGCTTTGGCTAAACCAAGAACACGGAGCGTGTGCAGCCATTGCTGTTGTGGCCAGAGCCAACCACTCCGAACCATGGATGAGATCCAGGGTCTTCAAAGGAAGAATAAAGAAAACAAATCCCAAACCTTCATTTTTCTCACTTCTCTGTATCAGATGCTTGCACATCTCGATTAAAATTCAGGATGACTCATATTCCACAGCCCTTCTAATCCCTAAAATACAACCACCACACATAGCTGCTTGCAAAGATGCTCTAAGGCATAGTGAGCAAAATCCCTGATAGGAATTTTCTCCCTCTTTGTTCAAATAAATTGTAAGTCTTTTCCTTTTCAGACCTCCAGACTGATACATAACAGCAGCCACTATTTAAATCAGGCAGTGATGGTGAGTTTCTGCGATGTGCTGTCCACTATTTTATATTAAACCGGGGAAAAGTGGACTCTTATCACAACTATTGAAAGTGGTTTTCCTTCCCTGTCGATTTACATCCAAATAACCAACTTATCAACCTTGCAAATGTCAACCTGCACTGAGGCAAGGAGCTGTGAAGTTCTTAAGCAGACACTCTCCTTGGCACTGAAAGGTCAGTGTGCATGTTATTTATTCTTCCCCGGGAGAATTCCACTCTTATGTCAGGGAAGGCTTTCACACCATCCCCAGAAATAATAATGGAAAGTTTTAACCAAGAAAAGACTGGCCCCAGCTTAAATAAAAAAAAGGAGGATTCATTAGAAGGATTCATTTTTTTAACACACAGACAGAAATATATCCAGAGAATAAAATCAGGAATGGAAGAGCATCGTCCTCCAAGGAGTGCCCAGGCACAAGCCCAGGTTTGGATTCTGCTCCTCTTGGGGGAGTCAAAATTGCCAAATCCACTCTGACTTCCCCATGGGAATGTCTCTTACTGGCACCTCTTTTCCACCAGTTTTAAATACCCTCAAAAACCATTCTGTCCTGGTTTTGGCCGGGATGGAGTTAAACCACAACACAAACTTGTATTTTTTTGTTTCACTCCTCTTCTTGGAAACCCCAATAAGCACTAATTTTATAATGAAGTGACATTATAGCAAAGGCAGTCCTGCTGCGTGGCTGGCTCCCACTGCTGCGATCAACAGTGCAATCTGCCTTTTGTTCCTCATTGCATTGTTCTAGTGCTAAGAGTGGAGATCCTGGTGAAAATAAGGAAAATTTGTGACTGGAGAAATCAAGCTCCTGTGTTAGCTGGGGAGACAGATGCAATATGAGAACAGCACTGCACTAAAACACCGTATTTAATGTGCCAGAACCACTGCTTTGAGGGGAGGAACAGCAGCAATGCAGCTCCTGCAGCAAAATTCATCAAAATAATCCTAATTTCTGAAGAATAAAGTCATTAGTGTTGGAACAAAGGACAGTCTTGCCCTTAAGCTTCCTTGAACACACTGCTCTGGCTTCTAACACGGCAGCACAGGGAAGTCAAGGATATCTTAGAATCACTAAGGTTGGAAAAGACCTTCAAGACCATCAGATCCAACCATCAGCCAGCACCACCACCATGTTCACCACTAACCGTGTCCTCAAGTGCCACATTGAACGTGTTTTTGGAACACCTCCAGGCATGGGCACTCCAACCCTCCCTGGGCAGCCCCTGCCAAGGCCTGAGCACCCTTTCCATGCAGAAATTCCTGCTGCTGTCCCCCCTGAGCCTCCCCTGGCCCAGCCTGAGGCCGTTTCCCCTTGTCCTGTCCCTGTTCCCTGGCAGCAGAGCCCGACCCCCCTGGCTGCCCCCTCCTGTCAGGGACTTGTGCAGAGTGGAAATGTCTGATTCCCAGAACACCCAAATTGCCAGAAACCAGAGACCAAAAAGGAACAGCCTTTTGCTAAATCAAACCACTTCAATGATGCATCATAGATTTTATAGAACCCTTTTTTTAAGAAACGAGGCGAATTCACCAGACACAAGGTTTCACTAACAAGCTGAAGTTGTTTAAAATAATTTCTTCACATTCAATTTTAGCAAAAGAAAATGCAAAGCCTTCTCCTTTCTCAGTTAATTAATGTGAAGTCGCTGGTTTATGACACACTTTTGCCAACAACTTCCCTCTTGCATCAAGCCCCTATCAGGATGTTTATCAGGAAGCATTTATTTAATAACATGGGGTTCTAAATTGGTTCCTTTAATGACAGTATTTTACCCGTGGTGTGTGAGAGCTGGAACACAACATATACAGATATTTTCTTGGTAATGTGTAACTGCAGAGCTGGGATGCAAAAAACCAAGTGAGGCGTTAAGGGAATGGAAAATAGGGCAGAAATCACAGAATCACTCATGGTTTGGGCTGGAAGGGACCTTAAACACCTCCCATCCCACCTCTGCCATGGGCAGGGACACCTCCCACTGCCTCAGGCTGCTCCAAGCCCCAGTGTCCAGCCTGGCCTTGGGCACTGCCAGGGATCCAGGGGCAGCCACAGCTGCTCTGGGCACCCTGTGCCAGGGCCTGCCCACCCTCCCAGGGAAGGCTTCCCCCAGACTGTGCTCTTCTCTGGGACTGTCCAGACCCAGGGGTAGCACCAGCACTTGGCCTTGTTGAAAACTCATGAGGTTCCCACTGGCCACGACCCGAGCTCGTCCAGGCCTCTGTGGATGGCCCTGTCCTTGGGCTGTGTCACCATCAGCTCGGTGTCTCCTGCACAGCTGCTCTTGATTTCCCATGGATTGCAGGTGGAAGGGGCTACAGAACCGGATTTACAGCTCATGGTGGCAATGGGCATGCCCTTGGGCTGACAGGAAGGGATGGACAGCTCTGCAAGCAACACAATCAGGGATTTTTTTTGTTTTTTGGAGAGGGATAAAAGCTACACAAAGACTGAGAAGTTGCATTCCTGTTCAAAAGAGGGGTCACTGCATTTTCTGGGAAAACCACGATTTTATCCATCCTCACCCAAGGCTTCTGGTCCTCCATGTCCAAAGCTAAACCATTTCTCTCCTCAGAGCAGGGCAGCAGGCAATTGGGACACGCAAAGCTTCCCCACTTGCTTCTCACAGCTGCTGTCTGTTTCCCAACCAGCACAATCTCCCTGTCAGCGTGGGCGGTCTTTCCAAGGGAACACTGTCTTGGTTGTTGCTTGGACATTAAATCCTCCTGAGTCCTGTGGCTGGTTTCTTAAAATCAGCAGTCCCCGAACACTTTTGATGTGTGGCTCAGCAAAGCACTTGCCCTCTGCGGCCACTGAGGTCGCCTGGGGCTTGGTGGGACACTGTGGGGGCCACTCTCAAAAGACTCTTCCAAAAACACTTCCTCTGTTAAGAAACAAATGAAAACAGTGGCCCAAGTGGGAGGACTCTTTTTACCCACATTTTATCACTTCACACATGCTGTCCCTCTATATTCTCTCCTTTGCCATTATTTATCTTCAAAATAGGCCAAGGAACTCCTGTGGGATGGAGCATCCACAAACTAACTCTTGGACAGCACCAGGGAGAAAAAAATCACTGTTCAAACAATCAATTCTGCAAAGTCTTTGCTCCTTCCTGGAGTCCTGACATTCCTTTTGTCCCGGAGGCTCCGACTCCCTCTCAGCTGATCCCACTTCAGGCTGCTCCATCCCTCCCAACCTGTCCAGAGTGCAGGCACTGTCTGTCTGCTGCTCTGAACACTCCAGAACATGTTATGCATCCCCTGCACTATTTATACTGGCTACTTACAACTTGATTTTTCTTTATTTAAAGTTTCCATCTGTAGGTTCTGGCTTCCTTTAAAAATCTCCCCCTTTCTACCACATTCTAATGGGTATCTGTTCTCTGGGAACATCTGTCCTTTAGGGCCCTGTTGGGTGTAACAGTGACACCATTTTCCATCTTATTACATGCACACAGATTTCTGTTTGTTTTTTAAATCCCCACAAGGCTACAGCTTCCCTTCATTATAAAAATTGCAGCTCACTCACTTCCTTAATGAAAAGGAATTCTATTTTTTCAGGCCTGGCTATGAAACTTCCAGAACTAAAGCTAACATGGAACAGGTTGCCTACAGAAGCTGTGGCTGCCCCTGGATCCCTGGCAGTGTCCAAGGCCAGGCTGGATGGGGCTTGGAGCAGCCTGGGACAGTGGAAGGTGGATTGGAATGGGATGGGGATTGGAATGGGATGGGCTTTGCAGTCCTTTCCAACCCACACCATTCTGGGATGATTCTTTGATGATGATTCTGGGAGAGGCCTCTTTTGTATTTTACAGCTCTTGGCCGGTGAGTGGCAATGCCCAGCTCAGTACTCATCACCCAGGGGTGGGATTATTGTCTTCTTCCCTTTGCATCCACCCCCGGGGGATTTCACCTGCCACAGCCTTTCCCAGCAGTTAATTCTGCCTCAATCCTGCCGCGGTTTTCCACAGTCAGCACTCGGCTCCAGTGCTCTGGAGGAAGCACCGGCAGCACCCCCCGTGTCTTTCGCAGCTCATTTATCAGTTGAGTATCACAGGTTTGTGCAGATTCCTTGGAGACCGTGCTGCTGTCATCCTCTCACTCAGGAAACTGCTCAGTTGCTCCAACCTTCTGTTTCCTATCTTTTGACCAATTTTTTCACTGATTTGTAGAGCATTTCTTTTCTTTCTCATCCTTCTGGCTTTAATCCCAAATCCTCAGAGGGTCGGACACAGAGCACAGCACACTTGTGATGATCATACTCCTCTTTCACTGATGAGGACCCATTTTGGGGTTCATTCCTCCTTTTAACCATCACCTTGGTACCACTCTGGGAGTGCTACTCTGCAGGTGGGGTTGTGCTAGGATTTCCCATCCCTGGAAGTGTCCAAAGCCCGGTTGGATAGGGCTTGGAGCAGCCTGGGAGAGTGGAAGGTGGCAGGGAGGGTGGAACTAGAAGAACTTTAAGGTCTCTTCCAACCTAAACCATCCTGGGATTCTCTGATAAAATGCCCCCTCTTTTTTCATCTTTCTCAGTAGTTTTAGGATTCTTCACCTAGAGGGAAGATTGCTGAGGGATGCCCCTGTGTCAATGAACCTTCCAGCATCCCTGAATTCCTCCAGGAAGCTGCCTTTGAGGACACCAAGCCCTTGTCCTGGTCCCCACACACTGCCAGTGCCACCTAAGGCAGGCGTCAGTGTATGCTGACCCACTCTTTAGGAACCCAGACCCCCACACCACGCGCTGGTTCCTCTGTGAGGTGGGGTGAGCACTGATCCCATCAGTTTGCCTTTGTAGGAGGCTGATGTGCCCCACAGTCAGCTTCTGCTGAATTCCTCCCTCCTGTAGCCAGAGCTGCACAGTTGGACCCCCCAGCCACGTTCTGGAGCTCCCCTTGGGAGGGCTCTGCCTCCAGCTCTGTCCCCACGGCTGAGCTGCTGCAGCTCCCCCACCCCAGAGGACGTTTCCTACCTCAAGGAACAGGACTGCTCACTTGCAGCCCGAGATCCACCCTGGCTGGGTTCCATCTTCTGGTTTGTTTGGGATTTTTGGAGGGGAGAAGGCAGATGGGCTGGTTCCACGAAAATCAGTTCCAAGGCTGCTACCATAACCTACTTCTTGCTAGTCTGGCACCTTCCTCCTACTCCTCAGGCAAGGTTGGCTTCACACCTGCAGCCCATTCAAACCTGATGGAATCAGGTTCAGAACTTGATATTTTAGATCTAAAATTTTATTTATTCTGCCTTTGTAGCATACCTAGGGTCTGAACTATTTAGAGTAAATCGCAGCTCTTGGAGGAACAGGTGTCCTGGCAAATTCTGGAGTTGTGAAAGCTTCAGCTACGTGCTACAACCAAACATTTTCCCTGAAAAAAAAGTTGAACTTCCATATGGTGAAACCCTTGTTTTGTTTACAGCAGCCCCCCTGCTCTTAGTCCCTAACACAATGGCTTATGATTATTAAATTTTATGCTGCATTTGTTCTATTAATCCACAAAGTCAACAAAATTCTTCTGTGTAATTCTCGTGTCCTTCACAGCACTGCGGGAGTTTCAAAACCTGCATCAAAGACCTTGTGCCAAGGTCACTAAAGAAGTGTTAGGGAGGGCTGGTCATGAGACCCGTCCCTCAGGAATGCTTCTGATTCCTCTCCTGCACCTGGAGCTCACCTCATCCTGTCCCAGTCCCCTTTTTTCCCAGATCCTTATCTGCCTTAGCCAGCTCCTTATAATTCCGGTATTAATCTGGACATCTTCGCTTTCAATAATAATTTCCTCTGGGAGCTGCACTGAATAAATGCTGCCTATAAATCCAGAGAGCTTAAGCCCCCTGCATGTCTGTAGTGTGAGATGTTCACTGGCTTAGCAAAAAGAACCAGCCTGGTACTCAGATAAAATCACCTGCTGAGCAGAATTTTCCCTTTTAGCCCACTTCTCACTCAGGACCTTCTGGATTACTCTCTGCTCCAAACCTAACCTAAGAAATCAGCTGATCTGCATGGACTGCCTGGGATCTCTTTTTGCCCAGTATTCTCACATCAGGATGGATTATTCCCAGATGGAAATAAACATGAAAGGTTTTTGCTAGGGACCGGAGATAACCATCAGAAAAGTAATCCATTCGCTTTCTCCAAAGAAGGTCGCTAACAAAACCAAGAGCTTTGCTATAGTCAAATAAATCACGTGGACTCAGCAACAAAAAATCCCAACAAAAAGGAGAACTGGAATTGCAGGATGATTTTCCAGCTTCCTCCTTTGACAGCAACATTAAACTGATATGGATGTAGAAGGGGAGTGGAAACCCTGCCCTGACAATTGCTTTGGCAAGAATTAGTTCCTGCCATTCAAGAATGATTGTTCCATATTGCTCATCAAATTCTGAATCTTTATCTGAATTTTTCCTAGGAAAGAAATTACTTTTTTTTCATTGCAGTTTATGTTGGCACCCGAGTTCAGTGCCCAGGAAAAGGAACCTGCCACATTTCCTCCTCCTCCTCCTCCCCTCCTGCCAGTCTGTGTTCAAAATCCCAGCCAGAATTCCACAAGTGGAAACACGACTTGAAGGGAGATAATCCTGATCATGAGATGTGCATTCCCAACAAAACCAAGCATCTTTTCCCTGTGGTCCAGCAGAGCTGCTGAGCTGATTTCCATCTTGTGATTCCAATCAACGAATTCTCAGTGCCACAGAGCGTGCAGCAGCCAGCATTCGAATGATGCCTTAGGTTTTAACTTTTATATTTTTCAGATCCTGTATTGCCCAGTGTGTAACTCTGAAGTCTCTTGCAGCTCGTGAGCTGCTCTCTTAGGCCAGACAGACACAACAAAGCCTCTCTGAGCTGTTCAAGGACACTCGGGCTGTCCTAGGCTCAAAGGTGTAAACTAGGNCTCAAGGCATCACCAGAGGGACACATTTTCCATCCTTTCCCCACCACGTTTTCGAAGTTCATATTTCAAAGATATGACCTTCATCATGGAAGCATGATTCTCATTGTGTGTCTGTACAGACATCCTAAAACATTCCTGAATTCAACACCAGGAAACCAACAGTTAAGGAAAACAAGGAAAAAAAAATATAATGTTGTTTTCAGGAAGTGCAGTGGACAAATTGGCAAATGAAAACCATCCAGAGGTGAACTCAGCCTCGAGGAACACAGGTTATTTATTCGAGAGATGATTTTGGGAATCATTCCCAGCAAAAACCTGCCCATATTAAAAGGAAATTATCACAGTACCTTAACTGCACTTCTCAGCCATAGCTGTGGAGATTATACGTTGATCACCTGGAAAACATAAAATAGAAGATTAATGATATTGTTCATATCCTAATTACTGATTAAGAAGAGCAACTAATCTCACCCATTTTCCTTCCTTTAAATAGTTTTCACTTCCCAAACAAACAGAGAAGAGCAGAACACACAGCTTTCAACATCTGCTATTTTATTCCTGATAAAGGCAGCTTCAAATAAGAAAAATAACAAGAAAACACTGCCTGAGGTTTTCATTAAAATACTTTACATATTTTCATGAAGACTGTCAACTCAGAAACCAGGAAGAAATTCATAACAAGTTTTATCCTTCTAAAATAACCACCCTAAAACACATCAGGCACTTACGTGTAATTTGTTTCGACTCAAATATATTCTCTGCCCTTCCCCAAGATGAAATATTGAACAGGAACATCTCTGCCTGGCCCTTTCCAGCTCTATTTTGCTGTGTGCCTGTGAGTTATCCCAGGGATGGAGAACACAACTGGGGGGTGCAGGGCTATTTGGGGGCTGCTTCTCCAGTGTTTATCCAGCTGAGACTGTGCCGTGGAGGAATTCAGGAAAAGTCAAGAGGCATTTGGGCCTCCGGCCATGGAGTGCATTGGAGGTTTCCCCTTTCTCCCAGCACCAAAGGGAAACACAGGGCAGAGACCCCAGGGCTCCAAACGGGGAGGGAGAGACTCAGGAAAGTGCGAGGCACCTTGGAATTTGTTATTGGGGGGCTTGAAAATCAAACTGCTCAGGTGCTGGGCTCATTTCACCTCTCGCTTTTGGGAAACTCCAGGTCCTTATAAACACATCCAATTCCTTCCCAATATCTCATCCGTCCCTGCCCTCTGGCAGTGGGATGCCACTCCCTGTGTCCTGTCCCTCCATCCCTTGTCCCAGGTCCCTCTCCAGCTCTCCTGGAGCCCCTTCAGGTGCTGGAAGGGCTCTGAGGTCTCCCTGGAGCCTTCTCCTCTCCAGGCTGGACAGCACAGCATCCATATTATGCTGGAATTGGCCAGCTTGCCATGCTCTCCAAGCAGAAACAGGGAATTTTAGGAACACAGGGTTTGCTTTGCAATAACCCAAACTGCTGCCTTGTTCTGAAGTGGAATAAATCCACAACACACTGGGCAGTCCAATTTAGGAGATAACTCCCAGCTTTGAAGGCTGATGGAAATTTGGGGAAATACATGGATGTTGTGTTGACTTCCAACAAAGTATTCCATAAGGGGAGACAAGAGGGTATTTTATTAGCCTTCAGAAGGTAACTGAGTAAAAATGGGTAAAGCTTCATTAACAAGACACCAGATGTGTGTGGGAGTGCATTGCTTTCCCCAGGTCTGCTTGACCAAATCATTTATCTCTTCTATATATAAATATATATACAAAAAGGAAAAAAAAGTCCAACTGGACAAAAATAAGGAATAGACAACACGCAATTCATTACAGCAGACATTTGTTTGTATTTCTGAAGACATCAGACATCTAATATACTTTAAAAAAGAAAAATAAATGTTTCCAGCATAGAAACATACTGCTAGAACTTCCTCCTGGAAGAATTCCTGGTCTCTGCTTTAAACAGAGCTGGAGAAGAGAAGGCTCCAGGGAGACCTCAGAGCCCTTCCAGGGCCTAAAGGGGCTCCAGGAGAGCTGGGGAGGGACTGGGGACAAGGGCTGGAGGGACAGGACACAGGGAATGGCTTCCCACTGCCAGAGGGCAGGGCTGGATGGGATCTTGGGCAGGAATTGTTCCCTGGGCGGGTGGGCAGGCCCTGGCCCAGGGTGCCCAGAGCAGCTGTGGCTGCCCCTGGATCCCTGGCAGTGCCCAAGGCCAGGCTGGACACTGGGGCTTGGAGCAGCCTGGGACAGTGGGAGGTGTCCTTGCCCGTGGCAGGGGTGGGATGGGAGGTGTTTAAGGTCCTTTCCAAAACTGAGGATGGGAGGAAAACCACCCTGGGCTGTGTGAAACTCAGGCACGTTCTGCCAGCAGCGTGGTCATCTCTGGATTCCACAGCCTACCGAAAGAATTCCATATTCCACACCAAAAATCCACACCACTAAGGCTGCAATTGCTTTGCCCAGAGAATTCCCAGTCCCTCAGGCGTGGAGGAGAGGATAGAGGGACAAAATGCATTGCACTGCCATGAGAACAGAGTTTCCTCCTTGCTTTACTCAGAGATTAATGCCCATTGTCAGCAGCCTTTATGATAAATGATCGTCACTGTGAATTTTGGTAATGAAGATGCATCATGCTGTGTGTTGTTCACACACTGCAGAACACTTCTCCTCTAATCAGCAAGGGCTTGGAGTTCTCGAGATTGTTTTGCAGGAAAAAAAATAGGCTGTTTGGATGGGAATTGGTTTGGATTTTAATGTTGTAAATAGAGCCAGAGACTTCAATTCTGAGTTTCACTGGAAGGTGATGACAGAACCAAGGGCTGTGGCTGTTCTGCCAGCCTGGGCTTTGGTGTGACAGGAGCAGGCGAAAGCAAGAGCTGCTGGATCCATTTCGTCCACACTGTTCACAATTTTGGGGTTTACTTTGGATTTTACACTATCCCTGGGAAGGATCAGTCACCCTGCTGGACTCTCACACCCCTGCCAGTGGGAGCAGAGCATTTGGTGCCTGCTGGACACCAAATCTGCTTTACTTTCCTCATTCACATGCACAAAACCACACGGAATCGACCCAAAATTCAATGAACAAGAATAAGCACCAACACCATTAGAACCATTTTAAGATATTGTGCTCACTACCTGCTTATTCCAGGCTGAAATCAAAGAATACTTTCATTTCTACAATTGATAACTGCCAGGAAAAACAACTCCCATCATTAAATCTGAAGCATTATTTTGGTGCATTGCTAAGATTCTCATTTTTGAGAGCAGCCTTGTCCTTCTTAAGGGCCATGGAGATGATTAAAGGGATGGAAAGGCTGGGAGAGCTGGGATTGTTCAGCCTGGAGAAGAGAAGGCTCCAGGGAGACCTCAGAGCCCATTCCAGTACCTAAAGGGGCTCCAGGAAAGCTGGAGAGGGACTTTGAACAAGGGCTGGAGGGACAGGACACAGGGAATGGCGTCCCAGTGCCAGAGGGCAGGGCTGGATGGGATCTTGGGCAGGAATTGTTCCCTGGCCCAGGGTGCCCAGAGCAGCTGTGGCTGCCCCTGGATCCCTGGCAGTGGCCAAGGCCAGGCTGGACACTGGGGCTGGGAGCAGCCTGGGACAGTGGGAGGTGCCCCTGCCCATGGCACTGGAAGAGCTTTGATGTCCCTTCCAACCTAAACCATTCCATGATTGTATGATTAAAGTAGTGGGGTTAGGAATTGGATTGTGGGAGTGGGGTGAGAGGTGGGGATGAGGTTTAGGTTTGAAGTCAGGGCTCCAGGTTTCTGGTGGTTACACCTCTCAAAAGAAGCCCTGCAAGCTCCTTCCCAGTCTGACCCCACCTGAACCCTCCTGACCTCCACCAGTACCATTAGTTGGAAATTTAGAAGAAGATCAGCTTGGTTAATTTCTTGGCCCTGTCCTGTTTATTTCTGCCCAAAGTTTACCTTTTTCTCCCCAGCATGAGATTTTCACTCATGGCCTCTTTTCCACCAAGAGAAGTAACTCATGTAAGCGCTCAGGAAAGTTAAAAACCAGCATGAAGAGCAGTGTTATCTCAGCAAAGGGAAGCGAATTCATACTTCTCATGAAGCAAGACTCCTAAATCTCTCCTGCAGCTTTGAATATCACCCTCTTTATTTTAGCTAAGCCAGAGTTACCTGTAACGATGCTTACAGTGTGCACATTTTCCTAGATCACCCCCTAGCAAACTCCATCTCTGTACTTCTCTCAGTGGCTGACTGTGTCCGGAGAGACACAATAAAGAGGCTCTTACACCTGCCAGGTTCAGCAGAAAGGAGGAAATGACATCGATTTATTGACATTATCTCATTCTTATACACGTCCCAACTCCACAAGGGATTGGAGAGCATGTCACTTCCTTCTCCATCCCACTGGAGGAGAAAGATGCTCATCAAAGTTCTCTTATCACAAAAGGAATGAAAAACAGAAAACACCGTTAAGTAAACATCGGCTACTATTTACATGAAACTGTGTGAAAAGAATCTGACTCCAAGGTTAAAACAGAAGGCTTACAAAATTCCAGGGCAACAGCTGACCTGGCATTTTGATGTAGAATTTTAGAAATTTTTATCCCTAACTCAAAAAATTAAAGAATACCAATCAGCTCTTGAAATATTCAAGATTTCTGCAAAGACCAATCACTCCTTTTTTTTTGCTGCTTGCAAGGCACATTCATGAACCAAAACTGGCTGGGGTGGGGGCAGAAGAATTCCTTGGCTTTCAACATTTTTTCTCCTCGTCTGCAGCAAAAAATAGGGTTTGATTCTTCCTGAAAAGTTGGTTAATAGAAAAAATACAAGCACAACTGTATCCTCTAGAACTCATCTGCTCCAGGTTTGAGTTACAAACATACACTCATTTACTGGTAAAAGAATGTCCAAGTTTTGTTCCTAGAATCTCTTGGAAAACAACCATCTTCCAAAAAGTCTCCATCAAATACTACGAATATGTAAAGGGTACTACCCTGGCGTTTTTATTAAAAGTTTTCTTGTCAAATTGGAGCCATGAAAATCTGATTTACTGCCAACTTTTTTGTGGAAAATCAACCCAGTCATGTTTTTCTTGGCAACGGGAAGTAAGCTTGAGTCAAAGTAAGATTTGTTTTAGCATTATTTCATGTTTTCTGAATACATTTCATATATATTTATGTCTGCCTCTGTTTCTGCTGCATGGAAATGCTGCTCTCACCCAGCTGGTGGAAATTGTTTGGCTGCGCATGGGAGCAGCAATCGAATTCCAAAATGAAAATCTGAGTTCTCTTCTTTATTTCTGTGCTCTGTGCCACACAAACTCAGAACGGCATCTGAAGTGTATTTAAAGAATTTACTGCTTATGATAAAATTACACATCCAAAGTAGTTTTAAAAAGACTTAGGGATCTTTTCCTAAGGGCAGGTTGCTCAAAATTCCACAGTGCCTTGGCAAATGTTTGGTTTTAGGGATTTCAAGCTGCTCAAGGTGGAACCTCAGAGTCCAGTGTGGCATTCTGATAAATCAGAGCAGAAAATGGAATTCAATAAGGCACTGAACTTTCCAGATTTTTGAAAACTCGACATGTGGGAGGTTTATAACCCACCCAACAGATGACAGGGATCCTCTGCTGCAAGATGCCGCGTGTGACAGCCTGGCCAGGAGCTGAAATTCCAACAAGTGAGGATTTGAACTGGTTTGTAGAACCCCAGAATGGTTTGGGTTGGAAGGAATGATAAAACTCATCCAGTCCCACCCTGACCCAGCCTTGGGCACTGCCAGGGATCCAGGGGCAGCCACAGCTGCTCTGGGCACCCTGGGCCAGGGCCTGCCCACCCTCCCAGGGAACAATTCCTGCCCAAGATCCCACCCAGCCCTGCCCTCTGGCACTGGGAAGCCATTCCCTGTGTCCTGTCCCTCCAGCCCTTGTCCCCAGTCCCTCTCCAGCTCTCCTGGAGCCCCTTCAGGCAATGGAAGAGGCTCTGAGTTGTTCCTGGAGCCTTCTCTTCTCCAGATGAACACTTCCATCCCTGGAATGTGGTGTGCAGGTAGCACAGGGGCACTGCCTTGTTCCTCCCAATCATACTCCTTTTGGAAGATGTCTTAAAGCACAGAAGAAATGGGTCCTGCAACAAGGAGCATCCCAACAGTTTGATATGAGGAGAAGTGTAAAAAACACCTTTTCTCTGGCTAATCCAGGCTGCAGTGGCTTTAGCTCTCTCAATCCTGACTTCCTTCTAAAAGCAGCAAACACAGTGCCAGCCCTTTGCTCTGAAACGCTCTTATTCATCAGGAAGCTGGAGAGAAACCCAAGGAGAGGCAGAACTCATGGATCTGTCCCCAGCAGCTCCCGCTCTGCCAAGTGCCCAGCTGGCAGTGCCCACGCGTGTCCCTGCCCACAGCCAGCTGCTCCTCACTGGGTTCTGGCCAGGCTCCCACACCCCCAGCCCTGCTGGGAGCAGGGACCACAGAGTGCTCCAGAGTCTGTTTCCACCACAGCCAAACGAGTGGAAGTGACGGGTTCATTTGGCAAGAAACCCCTGGAAGCTCCGCAGCCGTGGGGTTTGGGGATGTGTGAAGGCAGGGACAGTGGTGGGGAACAGCACGTTGTCCTTCTTGGCACAGACAGGGAGAAACTGGGAACAGCCTTTCCACTCTGGAAAGATGGGGTACCTACCCCCCAGTGTGCATGTCCAATCTCAGCCCTCAGGGGAATTTAGGTGTGCACTGGATGCAGGGTTCAATCAGATCCACGCTCCTGCAGTTACAAACTGACAGCAAGAGGCACCAAACGCAAAACCCACACGGGACAGGAAGGGATTTGGGATTTATCTGTGCAAACATGGAGCTGCAGCTGCTCCTGGGCCATAAACACGGCGCTGTGGTTTCAGCCACGAGCTGGGCTCAACCAGCACCTGGATGTCCCCAGACACAATCCCTCACTGGAACCCCAGGCATTCCCCCAGCCCAGGTTTTTAAATAGGACTGACATGAACTCGCACGACGTAATTACACCATGCTTCTTACACAAAGGGATGCTCTTCCACATTTTTCATACTCAGCCCTGTCTTCCTGAAATCTCCCTCCTACTCTCCAGCTTAATAAGGTTCAGGAGTGTCTGAACAGCGTAGTGAGGTGTAAAGGCTCCCACAGTCTTTCATCCCCCAGTCTGTGTAATATTTTCTGTGTAATATTGATGTAAGCCCATTTTAGGCTGTGTTTGGCTTGGTTAATATTTTTCCCACTTACATAAAACTAGTCAAAGAAACCTTCAGGAATGTAGAGATTTATGGCTCTAGACACATGCATTCCCAGCTACTTTTCCTCCATCACCTCTCTATCCACTGATAAACAAAACTAAAGACAAAACTAAAGACAAAATCAAAGACAAAATCAGAAGCTCATGGCCTTTAATGCTCAAGACAACATCCGCATCTTCAAGAACTTTGGCACTGAAAGCAAGGGGGTACCTACAAGGTCATTCCTGTTAAGGATCACACACCAGCAGCGACCTTACGAGTGTGAATTCCCACAAATCTCTCCAGACTTGAACCTTCAGTTACCTACAGGCCTGTCACTGGTGGTGTCCCCAGGGTTCAGTACTGGGCAGGGCATTGTTCAATATATTCACCAACGACTGGGGAGGAACAACCAGAGGCACCAGCACCAACTGCTGGAGCAGCTCTGCAGGGAAGGACCTGGGGCTCCTGGGGGACACCGAGCTGTCCCTGAGGCAGCAGAGTGTCCTGGGGGTGCTGGGGGACACCGAGCTGTCCCTGAGGCAGCAGAGTGTCCTGGGGGTGCTGGGGGACACCGAGCTGTCCCTGAGGCAGCAGAGTGTCCTGGGGGTGCTGGGGGACACCGAGCTGTCCCTGAGGCAGCAGAGTGTCCTGGGGGTGCTGGGGGACACCGAGCTGTCCCTGAGGCAGCAGAGTGTCCTGGGGGTGCTGGGGGACACCGAGCTGTCCCTGAGGCAGCAGAGTGTCCCGGGGCCGAGGAGGCCAATGGGATCCCGGGGCAGCAGGAAGAGCATTCCCAGCAGGGCAGGGAGGGATCCTGCCCCTGTGCCCAGCCCCGGGGGCACCTCTGCAGGGCCGTGCCCAGCTCGGGGCTCCTCAGCACAGCAGGGCCAGGGAGCTGCTGGAGCGGGGCCAGCGGAGGCTGCGGGGCTGAGCAAGGGCCGGGAGCATCTCCGTGCCCAGCAAAGGCTGAGGGAGCTGGGGCTGGGCAGCCTCGAGAGGAGCCCCAGCCCAGAGGGGCCCTCAGCCCTGGCTGTCCCTGGCTGCAGGGAGGGCTCCGAGCAGGGCCCGGGCTCTGCTGCGGGGCCCAGCAATGGCCCCAGAGCCACGGGCAGGGCCCGATGGCAGCGATTGCCCTGCACAGGAGGCACAACTTCTGCCCTGGGCAGTGCCCGGCCCCGAGCAGAGTGTGCACAGAGGCTGTGGGCTCTCCTGGCTGGGGCTGTTCCAGAGCTGTGTGCACACAGGGCTGTGCCTGCTGCCTGCTGGTTTAGACATTGGGACTTCAATTCCTATCCACACCAGGTCTATTTTCCACAATTTCAGCCCTTGCAGCATTATTCAACAGCATGATACGAGCATAATAATGTTAGTCTTTAAATCTGAATAACTTCCTGCGGAAAAACCACAGTCTATTTCTAGGGCTTCTGTTTGTGAGATAATAGAAAAAGTCAATTTTAATTTTTACTAAGTTCCAAAATACCATTAAAACCAAGAGATATTTTGAGGAGTTTGTACACTGCCTCACACAGAAGAAAATCTCAAGACCTGAGTGGTATTTTACACCTTGGCAATCTCGCTGCTGGGAGTTCTCAGACACTGCTAAAACCTTCTTCAAGTTATTCAGTCTTAATCAGATTTGATCCCAAGTCTGGAAAAGTTCAGGACTATTTCTGTATTTCCTGCAGCCACAGGCCCCTGTAGGCCTGCACTTTGAGATCCTGCATTTTGTGTTTCTCTACTTAATTCACAACGACAAAGGAATACCTGTGGGATTTCCAGAGCTTGTGAACCAGCCAATCCAGCAAACCTTTTAAGTATGCAAAGAAGTTTCAGCCATTTCCTGACATTCCTGCAAATGAGATCAGAATTGGAGCTGTAGCATTAATACATAATATTCACATTAAAGCTTAGCAAGGCAGGAGTTGTTCAGATTCATATTCCAGTGAGACAAACAAGTGTCAGATCCAGAGGTGGTCTTGAAGGTGTCATTGAGGTTTAATTTTAGATTTTTTCCCTGCATACCATAAATTGGGGCTCAAGGTGTTAGCTTCGACATTATTAGAAAATATCCAGCTTAACAAACCCCCATGTTTCTCATCAAAGGAGTCTTTTGAATTGAAAAATCCCAAGGAAAGCTCTTCCTGCCCCATTTCCATTTTTGCAATTATTATATACATATTAATTGGAGCAAACTCTTTAGGAAATGGTTCACATAAGCAGCTTTTAGCTGATGAATTATCCTGTCAATTAAAAACATTTCCATGACTTGTTTATGTTACTTTGTTAATTTTATTGTAATTTAGTATTAATTAACAGCCCTGTCTTTACAAGGTGTTTGATCAGCTACAACTCTTAATTACACCACAGCATTGCTTAATAAAACAACACACTATTTGGGATTAAGTTAAATTGGTTAAATTAATCTGTTATCCTCTTTTGTGAGTAATTTATTGCACGATAAAAGCAAGTAGTGAAATTATTTTCATGGCAAGTAGCCTAAAAATAATTTTACATACATTCTTTTTTACCTTGACTACAGAGAAAACCTGTCCCTAATTTCAGTGTTTTCTACAGATCAGCACAAGGCTGAGAACTGTCTCAAAAATTGCCGTCACAGAAATATGGTGCTGGAGCAGCCTGGTTTGGGAAGCGATGCTGGAGCAGAGGATCAGCACCCTCGTCTGCAGGGGAACCTCCCCAGCCAAGGAGCTGCTCCTGAGAGCAGCCAAAATCCTCTGCCGGAGCCTGAGGTCCTGCCTTGGCCTGCTGAGGTCACGGGAAAGCCTTTCCTGCATGGAGCTGCCAAACTGCACCTTGAACCCACCTAAGCTTTTCCCACAGAATCCCAGGATGGTTTGGGTTGGAAGGAACATCAAAGCCCATCCAGTGCCACCCCTGCCATGGCAGGGACACCTCCCACTGCCCCAGGCTGCTCCCAGCCCCAGTGTCCAGCCTGGCCTTGGGCACTGCCAGGGATCCAGGGGCAGCCACAGCTGCTCTGGGCACCCTGGGCCAGGGCCTGCCCACCCTCCCAGGGAACAATTCCTGCCCAAGATCCCATCCAGCCCTGCCCTCTGGCACTGGGAAGCCATTCCCTGTGTCCTGTCCCTCCAGCCCTTGTCCCCAGTCCCTCTCCAGCTCTCCGGGAGCCTCTTTAGGCCCTGGAAGGGCTCTGAGGTCTCCCCATCTCCCCACGCTCCGAGGCAGTGAGCCCTGAGCACTGCCCACGCCATGGGACAGCACCCATTGACTCGCTTGGAATCTGTTCCTGGATAATTTCATTGCAAATGTGCCAATCCTACTCCCTGTCGTAGGAGAAGAAATCCACAGATTGCCCACATCCCCTTTTTCCCCCGTTTGGAGCTTCTGTCCCTCCACAAGGCCCAGGCTTTGGCTGCACCTCTCAGGTCTGAACACCCCAAATCCACGCCATGCTTCCTCACATGATGCCACCCACCGAGTGACCCCTCCCCAGGCCTTTCTCAGCCCTGTTAGTTATGCACAGCCA
Organism: Platysteira castanea; assembly: GCA_013397175.1. Lineage (NCBI taxonomy): Eukaryota > Metazoa > Chordata > Aves > Passeriformes > Platysteira > Platysteira castanea. The sequence goes on from VYXC01000654.1 coordinate 350,219, forward strand.
TTTCTTCTCTGTTTGGCATTGCCAAGCACTCACAGTGACTAAAATAATTATTTCAGATCGTTTCTTCCTGTGTCAACATCATTTAAAACCGTAACACTGTCCTTGTTGAAATGCCTCCAGACCTTTCTGAAGCCGTTCTGTCTGCGACTTCCTGGTTCTAATCTATGATATCTCACAATTCCATGAAGAAAAATAAAAATTAAACATAACAATTATTGCTGAATTGTTGCCACAAACTCGGGGCAGGCTTGAAAACACCTCCCTGTGTGGCAGCAGCAATGGGAGACACCGGGCTCACACTCAGCCGTGACCACATTTCTGGAGACTTAACCCACATTATAATTCTGGTGTTCACTTCTGAATTTTTAAAAGAATAACTGAATTGGAAAAAAATTACAAATCTACTAAACCAATGATTTATGCCATGGAATTTCACTTGTCAGTCCTCTGGGACCTCTCCTGCACCCAGGTCGGTCACAGGTAGCAGTTTAGACTGTTCTGCCCACTTCTGCAGAAGTTTCAGGGTGAATTTCTTAGTCTGGTGACTTGAATAACAGTCATCTCAGTAATTATTTTTCTAACTTTATCTATTCCTCCTTGGACCTTTGCGTTATCTCATGAAATTAGTGAAGAAACCTTGTTTGTATTTCCAATGCTCCTCGCACTGAGGGGAAGCATTTAATAAAATATTTATAAACTGTGCTCTTCAATACTTCATCCTTTGCAAAAGCAATGCCATGCATTTTACACTTACCTGGGAGAAAAACTAAACTTCAAAAATGCCTTAAGATAAATATTTTACCAAACAGAGTGGGGAAACATTCACACTCCAAAGTCCCAAAGGTTGCTTCGTCTGGCTCTGATTGTTTTGTGATAAATGGATGTGTTCCAACAGACTGGCAGAGACGGTGCAAAAGTGCCACAGCTTTTGGAGGAAAGAGGAACTGTTCACAGAAGGACTTCTGAGGTGCCTGAGCTGATATGACTTCTCAGCAGTATCTCCCATACTTAAGAGGTGATAGGTGCTGATCCTCATTCCAGATTTTCCCTGTCCTCCAGGTGTTTGCAGAGATAAAGTTTTATGCCTGAGCAGAAGCACCTCGGTGCAATTTGTCCCCTTACTCACTAAGTGCTTGTGCAATTCCCAGGGCTTTACTGCAGTGATGCCTTAAGAGAATCCACACACAAATTCTTGAAGGCAAAAGCCTTTTCAGAGCCTTTTTTTGTTGTTGATCATTCACCAAAACCAAGGTTGAGACTGGATTTAGCTGGAGGCCTCTCAACTGCAACCTCCTCACATCTCCAAATACAGCGAGTTTTATACTTAAGGCTTTACTGAGCTGACTTTTTTCCCCAGGACTCTTCCTCCTCTTAAGCCTACTGGTTTTGGGGTTTATTGCATTTTCTGTAGAATGAGCAATTAATGAAGTTTTGCTTCAAAAGAAATAAGCATTCTGGCTTGTAGCAAAAATGGGCTGGCCCTGCTGAGGGACCTCGAGGGCTGTGTCCAGTTCTGGGCCCTCCTGGCCAGAGAGCCCTGGAGGGGCTGGAGCGTGTCCAGGGCAGGGAACGGGGCTGGGGAAGGGGCTGGAGNGAGGGCATGAAGGACACCAAGGCATGTAATTATAGCAAATTGGCACCACAGTGCACTGGAGTTCTCCTGGAGGAAAGAAAGTCTAAGCTTCATGTGTGCCTTTTTTGGGCAAATCTCCATCCATGGCCTCAGAAACAACCTATAATATCCCGGCTGGTGATTTTCCATGGAGAGCATGTCCCACATGCCAGGGGTAAAATGCTTCCCTGGGGGAACAGCAAGGTGTCACCAAGGGTGTCCAAGGCCAGCTGATTGAGAGGAAGGAACACAGCTGGGCTCTGGGCTGGGTTCCACAGCTTTTGAAGCACGGGAGGAGGAGGGGGAATGCCTAATGCAGCAGAACAGCAAAGGCAGCAGACTGGAATCCGAGGGGAGACCTCCCTGGTGACCCTCAGCAACGTGGAAAAACACTCCCCACGTGACTCAGGCAAACACAACCGAGTGAGGAAAACAAGCTCTTCAAATAAAGCTCCACCAAGCAGCTGCATGTGCTCAGGGGAGACGCACACGTGGATTTGGGAGCTCGGCTGTGACCTCACAGACACCTTAGGGGAGTTCAAGCACAGACCCACCATTACAAACCCTCAGGATCAAAGCAAACCCTTCAATTCCTCATTCCCAACATGCACTGCCACAAACTGGTGTGATATTTTAACTAAAGATGAAATAGTGAGGCTGCTACAAGCACATCTTTCCTCTCCCGGGGAACTTTATTACTACAGCAGGTAATGCTCAGCCAAGGCTTAGCACTGCTGAGCCATATCCATTGTACAGAACCATGTTAGAAATCCCTGGAAGTGTCCAAGGCCAGGCTGGACAGGGCTTGGAGAACCTTGGATAGTGGAACGTGTCCCTGCCCATGGAATGGGATGAACTTTAAGGTCCCTCCCAACCCAAACCAGTCTGCGGTCCTTTATGATTTAATGTTTGCATCGTTGTCCTCACTTGGTAGTTATGAAATGTTTCAGTGCTTTCCTGGTGGTTGTGTAGCATTTAAAGGCTAAAAAGAGAACAGCCTGGGCAATAAGAGATTTTTTTACTCTTCTAATACTCCGTTTATATTCAGCAGTTAAAAAGGTTTGATTTGATGAGCACCCCGGGACTCTCCATCCTGTGCTGTGCCCAGATCATACAGCTCAGTGAACTGGGTGCAAGGTGCCTCCACACCTTCCTCAGCACGGCCTCAAAAGTCCTGAACAAAGACTCCTGGGAGGCAGCAGGGCTTTAAAGGCTGAGAAAGGAAAAGAGGAGCAAGGAAATCCAAGAAGGGAGTGAGGAGAAATACACGACATATGAAGAGCACAGCAGAGGCTGGGGAGGAAGGCACCACACAGTAGGTGGTTTCCAAAGAACAACCTGACACTACCCTCACATGTGGCCACCCAGTGCTGGATCACTCATCTCCATCACGGCAGTCATTTAGGAACATTTTAGGACTTGCTATCATCACCACCAGCTATTTAAATTTGGGATGTACAGCAGCACTCCCATAGAATTGTACCTCTCCTGCCCCTTTTTTAGTACTAAATTAGTCATTTTTTTGCTGTGACAATTCACTGGTGAAGACAAATCTTAAAAATGAGCTCGCAAGTGTTTTGAGCTTCAAAAATCTGTCTCTGTAAAAGCCCGACGGTGGCTCTGCATTTCATCACGTCGTGGCTGCGTATCACCGGAAAAATAAAAGTCACAGCTCAAGGAAGATAACAGGGTAATGTCTGGAAGGGCTCCTGGCTGTCAGGAGGAGCCCTCACAGCTGAAAGGCAAGAGAAAAATCTTTCCCTAATCTTTCCTTTCTGAAATTGCATCGTGGTGCTGAAGTACTCAGAGCTATCACAGGAGCACAGCCACCCACGCACCCCGATGCACACGACAGGAGGCTCTGGCAAGGCAGAGAAAGCGGGGCCTCATTTCCAGGAGAAATCCCAGACAACCAGATCCAAACAGCCTCAAGGCATCCCTTCACCAAAGGAAAAGGGGGAAGAGTCTGGGAAATGCCCCCGTGAGTGTGGAAATGGCTCTGCCAGCTCTAAAGTCATCGCTGCTGCCACAGCCCCTCGCCAGCCCCTCGCCAGAGTTTCCTTCTTTGGCCTAAGGGAGGGGATCCAATGGGAAATCCTGCCCCAGCAGTGCCAGGCTCCAGCGAGTGGCAGCTCTGATGCAGCTGCAGCCCCAGGCGAGGGCTCTCACAGGGAACCCCAGGGGAAAGGCTAAAAATGGAACCCCTCACAGGCATTTTTTCTCTGATCACCTGACAGTGGCCAAAAGGCAGTTCAGACTAACACCTCCTTCTGCAACTTCTAAGTGTAATTCACTTATTATTTTCCCTCTTCTCCCCATTTCCAGCAGGTCAGTAGACACTTGTGCTTGCAAAATATTCATCGGAGCTGCCACCTGGCTAAAAATAAAACAATCCTGCTGCTGGCAAGAAATAAAGCAAGAATGAAAAAAACCTCAAATTCCTCAAACACACCAACCCCATTCAAAGAGGGGTTCTATTTATCCGCTTGGGTTTAAACACAGCTACTAAAGAAGGTGACATCTCGGAGATTTCCACCCGGGACAGAGCTCCTGGCAGCATCAGAGGAGCCCCAACATCCAACACGCAGTGTTTAGAGAAAGAGGGAATTGATCTTGTTCTATCAACTTTGAAAGTGCCTCTGTAGCACCCGGAGAGCCTTTCAGGCAGGGCTTTGCAGGCTGTCCCGGCTTTGCTTTGATTGCTCTTGTAGCTGGGATCTACAGCTTTAGTACGAGGGGATTATCTGTTATCCCACCCTTTGGGAGCGCCTCCTGCTGTGACAAAGTCTTTTCTCTGCCTAATCTCTTAAATTTCACATAACTAACAGAAGTGCAGCACATCCAGCATCACATTTCTTTCTCCTAATGGCCCTCAGCCCCTCGGGGGCGAAACAATCCCTGAATGGTATTTAACATCTCCAGAGCTGATTCTTAATTCACTGATAAACAGAAATCTGATGGCATTTTGGGGTTCACAGCCACAGTTGCTTCGTGTCACACTGCTCATTAATGCTTTTTCTGCTCTATTTTATGGGAAGGAACAGAGTTGGAAGGGATTAAATCACAGCCCTGGAAATAAAAGAAAGAATCATTCTGCACTGCTCTGTTGTCCACAAGGAATACCCTTGGCATCAACCATTTAATCCCTCGCTGTCATTCCGTCCATTCTCTCCTGGCTGAGACAAATCTCCACCACCTTATCCCAGGAGAGTGAATATGCTGTCAGTGACAGGCCAGGAGTCTGTTTGAACAGGGGTCACACAAAGCAGAGCTCTTTAGGACACGAGGGTTTATGTGGGGCTCTGTGACCCCTCCTCAGGCTGGGGACACCTTCAAAGCCCAGGGCCACAAAGCAGAAGTCGGGGCATTGCTCATCCAGAGCTGCTGGCAACTTTGGGGCGTTGATCTTCACACAGGCAGCAAATCCAAAGGGAGCAGGGAGGTCCTGGGCCCACCAGTGGGATATGGATTTGGGGGAGATGTTTCTGCAGCCAAATTCTGCCATCAAGGGTTTTAGTGTAATTTAAAGACAAGGAGAACTGAAGATCTAAAGGTCGTAACATTATGTAATTAATTGGAGTGATACTGAATAAGACGCTAAAAGTAAAAGCAACCCAAACTCCTCTCCTATCACTTGCTTGCGGATTCACATCTGCATGCCAAGAGGGAAGGACATTCCCTATCCATGCTCCCTGACTAAAGAATGTGCTGCAATGCAGAAGCACAAAGTAGAGAATTGGAGAGAAAGAGCTAAGCCAGTGTTGCACAATGTCATGTACCATAATCTTCATGTGAGCACGTCCAGCAGCCCCAGGAGCGGCTGAGGGAGCTGGGAAAGGGGCTCAGCCTGGAGAAAAGGAGGCTCAGGGGGGCCCTGGTGGCTCTGCACAAGTCCCTGACAGGAGGGGGCAGCCGGGGGGGTCGGGCTCTGCTGCCCGGGAACAGGGACAGGACAAGGGGAAACGGCCTCAGGCTGGGCCAGGGGAGGCTCAGGGTGGACAGCAGCAGGAATTTCTGCATGGAAAGGGTGCTCAGGCCTTGGCAGGGGCTGCCCAGGGAGGTTTGGAGTCCCCATGCCTTGAGGTGTCCAAAAGGCAGGTGGATGTGGCATTTGGGGCCATGGTTTAGGGTGAACAGGGTGATGCTGGGTTTGTGTTTGGGTTTCATGACCTTAGAGGTTTTTTCCGACCTTAAGGGCTCTGTGATTCTACCTATCAGTTGGCCAAACAATACAGGGTTCACTTGTTTAAACAAAAGCAAAGGCAGCTTCCCAGCAGCCCCATCTATGCCTAAAATGCCCAAATCCAGCCATGCTAAAGGAACAAACACAGCAATTCTTACACGCACAGCAGGCACAACTCCCACCCACAGAAATTCCTGGGAAGAAAGCAGGAAAAGATCAAGTGCCTGCATAAAAATCCTGTCCCGCTGCACCAAATCCTCTCCAGACACATTCACCTCTCAATCTCCTTTTGCTGTCATTTCCAGGGCTTCAAGAGACCAAGGAACCATCCCTTGCCAACCCAGATGAACTGAAAACCCCTTGTGGTGCTGCTGATGGCTGAACGAGCATCTTGCCACATCTGCATCCTGTCTGAAAATCAGAGAGACAGTAGAGTGTCAGCCAGAGGACACCACAGAAAGGAGGAACCACTGCTGGAGTGTGCCTGGAGGTCCTGGCGGCAGGAAGATGGATGTGCTGGAGCATGTGGAGCTTCCGCATCCCTACCAAGCAGAGGATCCAGTTTTTTTCCACTCAGGTCTCCATCCCTGCCCCTCCCAGAGGTCCCCCGTGGCGCAGGGTGTGCTGTCCTCACCTCTGAGCAGGCCAGGAGGACACGACCCAGCCTCAGACACTGAATCAGGAGGGGATCCAGAGAAACACAAAGCACTTGGGTCTGCTCATGCACAATTCCAGGCTGGTGAGGAAGAGAAGAGTCGGGGAAATTATCCGTTCATAATTGTAATATCCATTACAAGACAAGGATTCTAATTACTGTGTTTTTCTGCTTCTTCGCTTGTGCTCCTCGGAGTAAATTGTACGAAGGAAATGGGTTTGTTTCCAGGTGGTTTTGTGCTCCTTTTCCATTGGCCATGCTTGCCTGGCAAGCAGGGAAGCAACATCAAGCGCTTGGCATCAGAGGTCTGGTGGGCACCTATCCCCAGGCCAGAGGGACAGCTGGAGGCACCCAGCCAGATCACAACTCTGCTGCTCCACGTCAGGGATGCCTTTCTTGAGGATTCAGAATCCCAGGATGATCCCAAATACCTCTGTGAATCTCAGGAATGTCACAGTTTTGCTGGGTATCCAATCTGAGCATTGAATTCTCTGATCTTCCCTTAGGAGAATGCTAAAAATTAATATTTTTTCCTTTTTAATCAGGGGGAGAATCAACTTTTCCCATTCAGTCTGGTGGGCACCGTGTCATGAGGCAGTTTTGAAGTTCTTGCTGCTGCCAACAACATCCTCAAAATACAAATGTGTTTGTAGAGGCCCTCACACTTCCTCCCTAGGAAGAGAAACCTGCCTAAATCTATGGCATATGACGAAAAAGGTCCACAAGAAGCCCTTAAATAGATTTTCCCAGTTTTTCTGCCCATTCATTATGGAATTATAGGATCGGTGAGGCTGGAAAAGTCCTCCCAGCCCATGGAGTCCAAGCTGTGCCCGATGCCCACCTTGTCCCCAGCCCAGAGCTCTGAGTGCCATGGCCAGGCCTTCCTTGGACACCTCCAGGCATGGGCACTCCTTTGCAGGATTCGTGATTGTCTTCATTGTTAATATGCCTGAAATTTTCTAAATAAAATTCCATTTATTTTATAATTAAATAATATTAGTAGGAAGTCATCCAGGATAGGAAATGGCAAGTCCTAGTGGATTAAGGGATGAAAAAAAAGCAGTTTCAAAGAGAAAACTATGTGAGAAAATTTGAAATTTTTCGTTATATTCAAGAGTAAAGCCTGTGGAAGCTGGAGGACTTGTGCTATGAGAACAGGCTGGGAAAATTTGGATTCTTCAGCCTGGAGAGGAAAAGCTTCAGGGTGACCTAACTGTGACCTTCCAGGACCTGAGGGGCTGACAAGAAAGATGAAGAGAGACTCTTTACAAGGGATGGAGTGCCAGGCCGAGGAGAAGTGGCTTCCCAGTGCCAGAGGGCAGGGCTGGATGGGATCTTGGGCAGGAATTGTTCCCTGGCAGGGTGGGCAGGCCCTGGCCCAGGGTGCCCAGAGCAGCTGTGGCTGCCCCTGGATCCCTGGCAGTGCCCAAGGCCAGGCTGGGCACTGGGGCTTGGAGCAGCCTGGGGCAGTGGGAGGTGTCCCTGCCCATGGCAGGGGTGGCACTGGGTGGGCTTTGAGGTCCCTTTCAACCCAAATCAGTCCAGGATTCCATGAGAAACCGAGGCAGAGTCAGCTCAGAGAAGGAATTCCAAGGCTGCAGTTTCCCCCTCCTGGCTCTGGCTGTATCTGGAGTCAGAACATTCTCACAATAAATGCTCTTTTTTTCTTTTTTGTAAGGTAGCAATTAGATGTTCAGCAAAGCATATTTCCATCCTAATTCGCTGCCTTTCATGCATCCCCCTTTGACTGATCCCATTTGTGTGCAGCAGGATTTCTCTGCCATCCGTGAGGAGTGTAATTTCTTCTTATGCCACACTGGGGGAAACTGTTTTATGATCCAGCTGTTGGTACCCTATTACCTTCCAGTGAAGCCTTTATTGCTAGCCAACATCATGCTCTCACTACTTCACAGTTAAATACTATCCCAGCAATATATCTACTATTTTATAGCCAGTATTTTATATCCAGCATATAATACACAGCATTTTTTCATATTTATCCTCTGCAAACCGGATCCTCTGATCCCATCCCTCCCTAAGTTAAATGATGGAGTTCCATGACCCTTGTGCAGACCTTTTTCCCTCATACTGAACAAAACAAGCCGTGAAATCAAATGCAGAGAAAAATATTTCATCAGCTGAATCACTGATCAGAGTCTCCCCAGAAAAAAGGAACTAGATATTGGTAACAGAACTGTGGAACTTCCCACTGATAAAGCCTGGGAACAGGCTTTGCAGGACAAAAAGCAGCAGGACGTTAAAATTCACCCCTTTGCCAGCTCCACATCCTCCACCTGCGTCAGCCATAAGCAAAAAAGAAGCAGAAAACCCCAATATCCAGAAGGTCTGGTTCAACCTCACAGGAAACTGTTAAAAAACCCGGAATTTGAATGGCCAGTCTTAACTTTATTGGGCAGCATTGCCCAGTGAACAACCCCGCTGCTTGCAGCAGGCTGAGGGGTGATGATTTAAGGACTTTTGACTGTAATGTAAAAAACGGGGCTTTGACTGAAGCCACAGTAAGTAGAAAAGCAAAAAAAAAAGGGACAATTTTCCTCTCAAGTGTCTCTTTTACCAAGTCACAGGTGACTCTAAGCCTTTGCTGCTGGCAAGGAATAATTAATTTGAAAGCTACTGAGGTTTTCTAATAGCATTCATTTCTGTGGACATTCTAGTGCCATAAGCATTTTAATTAAAAAAATCAAAATGACTTCAAAGTCTGGGTGATTTTGGTGTTTCCATTCTCGAGACCACAGTTCAATATATTTGTTCCCTTCAGAAAGGGGCATCTTTTCTTGATGGTTTTGAAGTGCTCTCCAGGATTTCAGTTCCAGCCTTAGCCCCTGCAGCCTCCCAGCTGTATTATGTTATTTGCTATGTTATATCATAGAATTATGTTATAATATTATTATTTTATATTATATGCCAAAATATATTACCCTTGTCTCTGTTTGAAGCCGAATATTCAGCTACGTATTTACTAAGCCAAAGAGGTCTCGACATAAAAGAACTTAAAATTCCTCCCACATCTCAAATAGAGCAAAATAACATTCCATGGGGTTTTTTTCCCCTTTTAACCCATCATGTAGTGAAATTGGAACCCGAGCAGACAGCGGGGATCTCACACCATTTGTTCTGCTCCGACTGAATGCATTATGGACAGGGAGTCATTCCGGCTGCCTCTCCTCACTAATTCTGAGGGAAAAATACTCATTTTATTTGTCAGGGACACAGAATTCTCATTGCCCACGTGCCAGAGAAAGCAATTTTACGAAATGCCTGTAACTGATGGAGAAGGAAGGCGCACACCGGCTTTCAAATGCCCAAAACCCACCCGAGCTGTGCGTGTCCACGGATTCCTCTGTCAATTCCAGCGTTGTCCCAAGATAACGATTTGATGCCCATTCCCTCTATCCGCAGGCTGCCAGAACGGGCAATTTGAAATGGCGGTAATTAAAAGTTTTAATTAAACCGTGGAAAACACAAGCACGCTAAATGTGCTGATACTCCAAGCCGGAAGCAGAGATGGATTTATCCATGGAATGCTGCAAGGTGTGATGGCATATTATGATTATTAAAGCTTACAAATCAGTTACAACTCTAAAACTATCGCTGAGAGTAATTACAAGCCTAAAACAAACAACTCATTTCATTCTCATATCATGAGAGCTCTTCTATTAATCTGTTTCTTATCAAGAAGTTCTTAATTGGAAGAGGCTGCACTAAGAAACTCACACTCAAAAAATTCAAACCCCCTTTTTTTTTTTTTTTTAACACAAACCTCAAATGAGCGAAAAACCCTTGAATGAAACTTAGGCATTTTCTCCTCTGCATAACAATAACGTTCTGTAGAGCACATGAAATGAAGGAAGTCATCTTCTCCTTTCAGCTCATTTTCAAGGAGAAAAACGAAACAAGTGATCAAACCACTGATGTCATCAGAATGCCAAGTGCTGGGGGCACAAATCCCACCTGCCTATAGGGAATGGTGTGGGAATCACTAAAGAGAAATGGGGAGGCTCTGAAAAATGTGAGCGTTACAAATGTCTTTCCTAGACCCCCAAAAAATGTTATTCAACTGTTCCCTCTCAGCTTCTGCATTCCTTTGATTATGGACACATCCAAGTGTCCCAGTCCAACATGTCCCAGAAATTTTCCTTGTGTCTCCTCCATGTCTGATCCTGTTCCACCCCTTTGAGGACCAACGAAAGCAAAGCAAATTCCTGCTCTCCCAGAAGCCCTGGCTCTGGCTGGGACCGAGTTATTTTTCCTCCCAGGAGCTGCTGCAGTGCTGCGGGGTGGGATTTAGGATGAGAATTCCATTGCTAGGCCACTGATGCTGTGGTTGGTGCTGGGTCGTGCTTACCCCAAGTCAAGGAGTCTCAGTTTTCCCTCCTCTGCCATCCAAACACAGCAGGAAGGAACCAGGACAAAAACTCACCCTTAAAAACTCTCTTGGTGAATCCCTCCTGAGACCCTTCCAACTTGTGGCATTCCAACGCCTCCATGCACCCCACACCAAGGGCTCCTCTATTTGTCTTGCTTCTCCAAATTCTCCAGGTTCCCTCTTCAAGACAGGCCTGCATTTCCTCAATCTTTTTCTAAAACTACTTTAGAACCTACCAAAGACTGCGCAGAATTCAGGGTTTGCTTTTTAAACTCAGCACTCCCACCCCTCACCTCCTTAACTTGGCAGGGTTTGAATTATTTGATTACACAGCACTGCACATTTTCCATATTTCATCCAATGATGAGCCAAATTGAAATGCAGGGTCCACACAGCATCTGAATGTTGTCATGTTCATCAAGCAGAGATGGAGAGCAAACCTCCCCTCACCAGAATCTTCACAGTGACAGAAAAACGAGCCTGTGTCAAATTACAACTGAAATTACATCCCTGCATAAACAGCAGGAGCAGTGAAATGGGGAAAACTGCCATGCAAATTATCCCAGCTGGCAAGATGTGTTCTTTACAAGAGTCTAACAGAGAAATACTGTGAATTTTGGGCGAAAAAAAACCCCAAACACCAAGAACCCCAAACTATACTACAGCAGTGTGAGCCTGATGACACCTACCAGCCTTCTAGTATCCCAAAGCCAGCCTGGTTTTTAAAGCCTCAAGAGCTCAAAACACTAGATTTGCTTCAGACTGAATTCATGAGAACATTTTCCAAGCAACATGTGGGAGGCAAGGAACAGCAGCTGATTATTAAACACAAGGATTTGGAGAATATAACCTTTGGGTGCATACCCTGTAGCATTTCAAGTCATTTCTTCATGTATTTAACACAGTTTCTGTGGGAAGCAGCTTCACCCATCCTCGAGGGTTAATGCTGAACTGTTAGTAACAGTAATAACTTGATTTGTACTAAACAATTTCTGTATGAAGGAAAAAACCCCATAGTCTAAATTTAAAAATTAATTTCTCCTGAAATTACAGTGACCCACAGTTGGCAAATACATGATGGAACCCAGAAACCTGCCAGATGCTCCCATGCAATGCTTTGCACCTCTTCCTCTCCTCTCCTCTCCGAACCTCTCCTCTCCTCTCCTCTCCTCTCCGAACCTCTCCGAACCTCTCCTCTCCGAACCTCTCCGAACCTCTCCGAACCTCTCCTCTCCGAACCTTTCCCAAACTTCCTTTCCCAAACTTCCCTTCCCTTCCCCTCCCTCCCCCCAATGGCTATAAAGCAGGAATGAACCCATGGAGGTGGGAATCAGAAAGAGAACCACTTAGGGCTAAATTACAGCTCCCGGGGGGAAGATTCCAGAAACTGGGAGCTAAAGGAGAAAGCAAACAAGTTCAAGATGCCCCACGGTCATTTTCTGGCTGCCAGGCCCCAGCAGTGTCCCCCCACCCCGTGGCACCGCTGACAGCATCCTCTGAAGCCATTTTTCTCTCCCTCTGGAGCAGGGGAGCAGCTTTCACTGCTGAACAATGGCATGTGCTCGGCTGCAGCACCCCGAGGTCACACGTTAATTGCACCTCATCTCAACTCCAGCACTCTCAAATAAACCTTTGTGCCCAGGGCTGACCTCAATTTTATTCTCATCAGTGGTCTGCGAGTGGAAATAAGTCATATCAGCCCCTACCTACTCCCAAGATCCCTAGGTTTCCTTTGGGATATATTTTCCACACCCAGCTTCTCCTGTGAATGTGAAAGCTTTAACTAATCTGAACCAAAACAAGGTGCAAGAGTTGGGGTAAAAATAAGAAGATTAAAGGGAAAGACAGCAGGATGTGGAAGCACAGTGGCTGTAATCAGTATATAAAGGTAGGAGCTGCTTCTTGGGGCATCAAAAGAGAGCGATGTTTGCGGACATTTGTTTTCCCGAAGGGAGGTTGTAAAGCACCATTTGAATGATTTCATATCTGCTCCAAAGATTGGTACAGGAGAACTTCAAAAGATAAGGATACATCATTCTGCAACTCAAACTGCTCTCCGAAGTCCCATTAATGTTGTTCATTCTCCCCTGCAGAAATGAACCCGTAACTCACTCACAGGGGTTGCAAGAAACGCCATAAAATTGTCAGTATCTCGCAGGGCACATGTCTGCATGGGAAAGATAGCGTGGAGTTATGGGGCATGTGAACCCTCAGGAACCTCCCTGCTGGTCCTTCATCACCTGCCACACAACTGTGGCTGTCCCAGCTGTAAAAATCATACACGGAATGGTTTGGGTGGGAAGGGACCTCAAAGCTCATCTCGTTCCACCTCCTCCCATGGGCAAGGACACCTCCCACTGTCCCAGGCTGCTCCCAGCCCGTGTCCAGCCTGGCCTTGGGCACTGCCAGGGATCCAGGGGCAGCCACAGCTGCTCTGGGCACCCTGGGCCAGGGCCTGCCCACCCTCCCAGGGAACAATTCCTGCCCAATATCCTACCTAAATTTTCCCGCTGAGCTGCTGAACTTGAGGTGGATGGAGGTCAGATGGGATCTCTGCAAAGGACAAATCTCCTTGGACAGCAGATGTTTTACAGCCAGCAAAAACACTGAATATATATTTAATTATTGCAGCTTAAAAGGTGTGAAGGAAAGGGTTTCCAACCAGTTAATGTTTCCATGGCCCATCCTTCAACAATTTCACATTTGGAGGTGTCTTTACAACTTCATGTTTGTTCTCTGATCACACTGACAGGGTGTCACAAGCAGCTTTATGAAAGCTTTCATATCACCAAGGAACCACAGGGCTCCAGTTTCTACTTTCATTTATATATTTTTAAGTAAGATGTTGAAAATCCCTGTGATTAGAACTAAAAGCATGCACTTGTGGGACCTCTCAATTGAAAACTACCACTGAGTTCCCACAAGATGTTTCCACTGGATCCAGAAGTTTCTGAGACTATTTTATTAGTCAATACATGCACCCCTGTTTTAAAAGTGTGTTTATGTATCCGTGCTGCAAAACAAGATTCCATGACTGAAAATCACATCTCTTCCCACAGCAAATTAAATGTAGCACTACTGATAACCTCCATAATGAGGCAACTTGATGCGAAATAATTCCAGGTTTTCACAGCCTTCAGGAACAATTATGTTAAATGCACGGTGATTTAAGTGACTGGGTTTGTTCGAGCATATCTGCAGAGCCTTTCCCCCACCTTCCAGGCCTCAAAGGCTCCTGTAAGTGATCTTGCTCACACTGGAAAGCTGGCTTGTGGTTGTGGCAAAAGCCTCAGCACGTGGCCTGCAGAGACTGCTGACTGCAGGGAGCCTTTATGGATTCTCCTTTGAGGAACTCTGGAGGAAAACCCCACAGGGAGCAGATGGGAGGGGAAATGCAAGTCAAGGCAATGCTGTCACATGATTTTTTTGTGATTCTGGCTGTAAGAAAGAGCCACTGGACCCCAGTGTTACATCCTAAGTGCTTCCTCTGCCACCTCTTGCCCTGCAGCAGCACATGCATTTACCTTAGGGCTTGAAAAAAGAGAGTAGAAATTTCATTCCTGTCCATGTGGTGTTATTGTACCTCTTTTTGTGACCTCAGCAGAGGACTGAAGGAAGTTCTGCCCTGAAGAGAGTGTGCACAGAGGCTGTGGGCTCTCCTGGCTGGGGCTGTTCCAGAGCTGTGTGCACACAGGGCTGTGCCCGGGGCTCTGGGATGGCCCTGCTGGAGCAGGGAGCTGCCACCAGCTGTGCCCGCTGTGCCCCCTGCAGCCTGGCCCAGTCTGGGATTCTGACCATGGAGAACATATCACCTATATAAATATATCAGCGAATACTCTGGAAGTAGGGTTAATTCTATAAACTATCCATCTTTAATGACAGAACTTATTTTTCACTAAGTAATTCTCACCAGGTTACTATATTCTCTCCAAAATGAAGCCATATTTCCAGATTTTACTATTGCAACGTACAAATCTGGGGGTTGAGACACGGGTGAATACCAATGATCTGCTGAGAGACGAGTCACAGCCAACACAGAATCTTTTGAGCCCTGACAATTTATTTTACTGCCATTATATGGCATAGAACTTTTTATGGAACAGTCTAATAAAAGTGATACAACACTGTGTGAAAGCATTTAACTAAAAGGACTACTGGATTCTGTCTTTTAAGGTCTGCTTAGCTGGGAGTTGTTCTCTGAAGGGCCTGCTGGAGACCCTGCTGGAGTCACTGAGCCTCATCAGTTTTCCTCTATTCTGTGGAAAACCTTCAAGGTCTCTTCCACTCTCTATTGGTTGCTCCCTCTTTAAGAACCAGGGAATCACTAAAGAACTGAGGTTTGATGAGACCTGGAGCTCTTCCTCGCCTCTGAGACAGTGGGAAAACACTGGAAGACAATGTTGCACCCTTTGCCCATCTGGTTCTGCTCCAGATGTGCACAGACATCACTTTACCGGCACAGAAGGTACAAAGAGTGACCCTTCTGTATTTCTGTGTGTATTTCAACACCAGCGCCTGCAAAGTGAGGCAGTGTCTTTAAGCTGAACCTTCCAGGTGATCTTCTGCACGATCAGAATTTAGTGGTGCCAACAGGCTTTTGGAATTTGACTGTTTGACTGCTGAATTCCGACATTTCCGACAAAGCCGTTCGATTTCAACTGTCCTGACTGCTATAAAATTACACTCTTCAGCAAAACTCACAGCAAACAGTCTCATCATGTGTGATTACCATGGTCAGTGTGTCATTCCTAGCTGGGTATGTGCTCACTGTGAGACCAAAAGCAAAATCCGCCCTGCCCTTCAGTAAAATAATTCCTGGATAGCTGGAATGAGGACCAAGAAACCATATTTAACTTTTATAGCACACAGCAACCTCCACAGAGCACAGAGAGACTGATCCTCTACCACTGCTGAGTTCTCACCTTCAGCAGTTTTGTTTGGCAGCCTCAGATTTCAAGATTTTCCACAAGTGCCACGTGAACCATGAGCTTTGTTTCAGTTCTGGTGGCTCCTGTCTTTCCAAAATATTCCTTTTACCAAGAACTAAACCCGGGCAGAGGAAGAGGCAAAGGCTCTCCTGAGGCCCACCCCGCACACAACTGCACTCAACTCTCTTCCCAATCTAATTCACTCTGGAAGTCCAGAGCACCAAGGAGAGTCTCATTACTGCTTAATCACATAATCCCGGGATCCCTGGGGCTGGAAAAGCCCTCCTAGCCCACGGAGCCCACCCTGTGCCCGATGCCCACCTTGTCCCCAGCCCAGAGCACTGAGTGCCATGGCCAGGCCTTCCTTGGACACCTCCAGGCATGGGCACTCCAACCCTCCCTGGGCAGCCCTGCCAAGGCCTGAGCACCCTTTCCATGCAGAAAGAGGGATATTCCCGTGCCCTGACCTGCACTGCTCCTTGTGCTGTCAGCCCTGGCCCATGCCATGCCTGGAACCCACAACAGCTGGAAACCACGGCAGATACACAAACCTGGGGCTGAAAAGGGAAGGCAGTGCCTCCAAAACTCTCAAGTTTAGTGACAAAAGCCAAAAGCCACCTGGATTTTAACGCTCAGCGCAGAGCACACCCAAGTTCTCCAGCACTGAGGAGCAGCTTCCTGCTGTCCCAGCTGCGAAGAGCCAGAAAGGAAAGAGCGGGGACACACTGAGCTTCTCTTGCAGCTACAGTGGTTCCTGCCACCACCATCCATCTTCCCCTTGTGTCAGCCAAGCGCTTGGAGAAGTGTTCGCATGCTCCATTAGGCCGGCTGGAATCGGCCTGGAATTGACCTGCGAATGCAAAGGAATCATCTGACTCTAAAAGGGACAATTTGTTGCAGGGCTGGAAAACCATCGGTGTGAGAAGAATCATCCCCCAGCTAATCAGCTACGGCCACCTGTGGAATGGGCTCCATCAGGAAGGAACACAGGAAAAAGCAGTGCCATGAGATCCCTGCAGCTGTCAGGACATTTGGAGACGCAGCAGCCTGAGGTCCTTATGATGGTTCAACAGTGTGTGGTGACAGCTAGCACAGAATTGTGCATGAAGCTGTGAAAATGAACTCTTGAACTCTCCACAGAAGCCTTCCCCTTGTTATCTCTATCGCTAAATTTTCATAATGCTGGATTAAATAAAACCGCTACGTCCTGAATCCTCCTGTTAACAGGGAGAGGTGAGGTGGAAACACAGATCAGGGAGCTGATCCTGTGTGCTCTGCCTGGTCAGGCTGGGGAGCCCGGGGTTTGGGGCCTGCAAAGAAGGGAGCAATCATCCAGGCTGGAGGAAAGCTGCTGGCCGTGCCCGGGAACGGGGGCAGTCCATGCAGACAAATGGCACGGGGTGCCCAGGGACCTTGGCCAGCGGTGCTCAAGCCTGGGACGGAGAGACTGCATGGACAAGCAGGAGTTCCTGTGCAGCCAGCAGGGATCTGCCCTGACGGCAGGAAAGGTGGGAGATAATCAAGATGCTGGGCTGAGGGTGGCTCAGAGGGGTGAGTGTGAGGGAATCCAGCCAGGTAAAAGCTCGGACCTCGCTGGGTTCCTAAATAAACCCCAGGACCCCGATACCTTACGGGCTGCCCAGGTCCAGACCCCCCTTCCCACTGCGCAGCTGACACAGCACCACAAGCCTGACCACTCTCCCAGCTGCTGGAGAAGGGAAAAGCCACCACGTGAGAGTGGAGAGGAGCCCCAGGCTCAGGCTGCCCCCTGCTCCAGGACTGGCTGCAGCAGCACAGCTCCCAGGGACACACACAGGAGAAGGCACAGCCCAGAATCCCAGAATCCCAGACTGGTTTGGGGGGGAAGGGACTCAAAGCCCATCCAGTGCCACCCCTGCCATGGGCAGGGACACCTCCCACTGTCCCAGGGTGTTCCAAGTTCCGTCCAACCTGGCCTTGGGCACTGCCAGGGATCCAGGGGCAGCCACAGCTGAAGTTTTCACAGATACATCCACGTGTTTTTGTTCAAGTCACTAAAAAAGAGAGCAGTTTTTGGGAAACGGATCAAAAATGGAAGTCGTGGCTGTATTTGGTTTCATATAAAGCTTTAAAACTAATTATTAGTATCGGAGAAGGAGACAAATTGGGATGAACTTCATAGAAAAACGGAAGGCGTGAAAAATATTTTTGCACACAAAAGACCAATTATAATTTGTCATTGGTTCAGCACTGCAGAAACCCAAATGGAATTCTTTATAAACAAATATTTTGCTTAGCAAACTTCTAGATGATGCAGTAAAATATAATAACCTCCCTTAAACTGTAATTTCAACCCTTGCCTTGGAGTACATTGTAATAAGAAATAACTGCCCTGTCAGGATAATGCTCATGCAGCTTCTAAAGGACCAATCAAAAAACCCAAACCCCACAATTAACCCCCACCTCCCCCCAACAGAAACAAAGATCAAAGAAATAAAAACCAGTGACACTGCCCATTGCAGCTTGTTGGCAGCAAAATCCGAGTTCAAGTGGCAGAAAGTATCAATAAACAAACTCCTCAGAGCGAGTTACAGCACTTCAGCTTTATTACTTATTTAGAGAGTATTCATCTTCAGCAGCCACTAGACTGACACTACATCCCATTCCACTCCAAAACAATTCTCACATCTGATCTGCTGGATGTGGTGGGATAAAAAAAAAGGTAAATGTAGAAGAGGCTGATTTATAGAAAACTGAGTGTTTTTAAAAGCTCCTAACCTCAGTACTTGCCGTTAGTTCCAATAACAGCATCTCTGGATGGAAGTTCCAGCCACAGGAAAGATAAAACATTTAGGGACATGATTCATTTGTGTTCCCTGTCCAGAAATTTATTCAAACTTTGATCAAAATTGACCCTTTCTGTATTTCTACATGAAATGAAGGCACAGTATGAGCCTGAGGTGATGTCATAGAGTCACAGAACCATGGAATGGTTTGGGCTGGAAAGAACCTTAAAGATGATGATGTCCCACCCCTGCCATGGGCAGGGACACCTCCCACTGTCCCAGGCTGCTCCCAGCCCCAGTGCCCAGCCTGGCCTTGGGCACTGCCAGGGATCCAGGGGCAGCCACAGCTGCTCTGGGCACCCTGGGCCAGGGCCTGCCCACCCTCCCAGGGAACAATTCCTGCCCAAGATCCCATCCAGCCCTGCCCTNCCAGTGGGTTCCCAGCTCTGCCAGTTCCCTGAGTCCAATGGGAAGGCCCAAGGACAGGAATTCTCCCAGGTGAAAGATGCTTTATGAGCATTTTTGTGGTCCATGTGACTACAGATCTCTAATTCCACACAGGAAAATAATTCCCTGTGTCAGGGAGGAGCTGCGCCTGTCTTTGGCACCTCTGCTGCTGCCGTGAGACAAAGATTAGATGAGGCACGGTCTGAGCATCTCCTTTTTTCACAACATAAAGAACACATTCAAATTCCCATCCACCAAGTATAAACACAGCTTTAACTTCACTGCCTGAGATGTGTCATAGGTTGGAACAAGACCCTCCCCATAAATTTAGTTATGTTAAAGAAAACCCCTTAGGGGACAGACAGAAAAAGAAGGAATGGACAGCAAAACATCCACATCTCTGAGTTCTGGATTTCTGGCCGAGTTTGAAGCATTCAGCTGGATGAAAGGAAGTTTCTAAAGCTCCAGGAACTTTGCAGAAGCAGCCTCACACACTTCCATTCCAGGCAGGAACGTGCCATGCCTACTAAATACCTGCACACATTGCAAATATGTCAGTTATTTGATTCCTTCTGGGAGACAAACATTTCTTATTTCTATGAAAAAGCCCCATATAAACTCCTGGCACAAGGTTATTTTCAATAATAATAATAACGAAGTAACATGGGGCAATATTGCCAGCATTGCACCACCATCTCGTTCTTAAATGTGGGAAGAGGTGAGATGAAAAACAAGGAAAAATAAACAACCTAAAGCAATCCAAGTGGGACTCGGTGCTAAATCTGGGTGTTCATTTCAGCTGAGGAAAACAGATTGAATGCAATGCTGTCACAGCCTTAAAATACCCATACCAGAATGCACCAAATTCCTCAAATATTTTCAGATCCATAACTTTTATGCAGCCTTTTCAGAGCTTCCTTATGAATTTCTCCCCAAACACATCAAATACATTAGCTTCAGATAAAACCTGCTCCTCAAATAACTTCTGCTATAAGGAAGGAACAAAGGTCAATCACAACTAAATTGGATTCTTCTAACAAAAATGAGAAAAACTCTCAGCCATGTAATGTGGAATTCAGGGATGGGTTGGTTTCAGAATTAATTACGACTGCCAAGTCCTCCTCAAAGAAAGCAGAGCATAGCAAACGACACCAATATATAGATATTTATTAGGTGCAGCCTAGTCAGGGACTATTCCTGACTTCTGCTGTAACCATTCGACAAATCTGCTATGAAAATCCCTGAAAATCCAGTGCTGGGTTTTGTTACTTCTGTAAAAGTCGATGTATTAAAAGGTTGTGTCTGCAACACCCCTCGGGCACCGATCTCTGCTCTCTGGGACAGGGACGGGACCCAGGGAGCGGCTGGAGATGAGCCAGGGGAGGGTCAGGTTGGGAATTAGGGAAAGGCTCTTCCCCCAGAGGGTGCTGGGCACTGCCCAGGCTCCCCAGGGAATGGGCACAGCCCCGAGGCTGCCAGAGCTCCAGGGGCGTTCGGACAGCGCTGCCAGGGATGCCCAGGGTGGGGGTGTTGGGGTGTCCTGGGCAAGGCCAGGGGCTGGGCTGGATAATCCCTGTGGGTCCCTCCCATGACTCTATGAAACTATAAATCTTCAGCATAAAGCAGGGAAAAGTTATTATTTCAAGAATCTGTGAAAAGGAATAAGAGGCTTAGTAAACATCCAGTGTGTCCCAGAGGAATGTGACTGAGTAATAATTGTTCTTGTACAGAAAATACCCTCAGGAAAAGCCTGGCTTACCCTTCACCAGGAGTTCACAGTGTTATTTATCCACGTTATCAGTTTGGAAAAATGCTCCCTTTATCGAAGCACACTGATTTACAGACAGCCTCCTCTGGTTGTCCAGGATAGGGGAAAGCCAGGAATTGTACAGGCAGGACACCCATCCATCCAACACTCCCATGATCCTTAACTCAGTCTCAATTAAGATAAAACTTTCTATTCCATGGTGCGACAGCTCACGGCAGGTTAATTTCTCACAGGTAAGAGACTAAGTGGGACAGTCCCTCAGACGGGCAGGGTCTGTCACTTGTGCCAGCATTCCCTGGAATTGCCCATTATGGACAAGGATTTTATTTAGAGGGTTCTACTTTCCTGCTAGAGGAAAGCTTTCCTTTTTAAACATTATAAAGCAGCACTTCTCTTCCGTGCTACTACAACAGCAGAAATTTTAAACAGGCCCAATGGGGATTTTAGGTCTTAAAATCCTCCTTTACACTCCTTGCCACAGAACAAAACACGATTCCCATTTATTTGAAATCAAATATGTAATTATCCATCAAATGAGACACAGAGTTTCCAGACAGCACACGGCAGGAGATTGCTTTAGGAAAAGATGTTGTTCTACCTTGCATAAAGCAGCCCACGCCATCAACTTGGGACAAGTGTCCGAGAAAGACAGAAAAGAAGAAAAATAAGGAGAGAAAATAGGATTGCCTTTTTCTGCTTCTACAGATTTCTCCTCCTTTCTGCACAGCAGCTCACTGGAACTAAGGCAGTGTCACAGAATTATAGAACAGCCTGGGCTGGGAGGGACCTCAAAGCCCATCCAGTGCCACCCCTGCCATGGCAGGGACACCTCCCACTGTCCCAGGCTGCTCCCAGCCCCAGTGTCCAGCCTGGCCTTGGGCACTGCCAGGGATCCAGGGGCAGCCACAGCTGCTCTGGGCACCCTGGGCCAGGGCCTGCCCACCCTCCCAGGGAACAATTCCTGCCCAATCTCCCATCCAGCCCTGCCCTCTGGCACTGGGAAGCCATTCCCTGTATCCTGGCACTCCAGGCCCTTGTAAAGAATCTCTCTCCATCTTTCTTGTCAGCCCCTTCAGGCACTGGAAGGCCACCATTAGGTCACCCTCAGCTCGGTGTCCCCTGCAAGCCTGCTGAGGTGCCCTCAGTCCCTCCATGTGTTAATGAAGTTATTAAACACCACTGGTCCCAGTACAGACCCCTGAGGGACCCCGCTGGCCCCCGATGTCCATCAGGACTCTGAGCCACTGACCACGGCCCTCTGGCTGTGACTGTCCAGCCACTTCCTCCTCCCTGCAACCTCCCGTGCATCGAATCCAGCTGCCTCCAGGCCAGGGAGAAGGATGCTGTGGGACCTGGGCCAGAGGCTCTCCAGAATCCCAGATAAATGACATCCCTGGCCCTTCCGTTGTCCGCTGATGGAGTCTCCCCACCAGAGGAGGCCACGGGGTTGGTCAGGAGGATTCTCCCTCGGTGAGGCCGTGCTGGCTGTCCCAAATCACCTCCCTGTGCTCCGTGAGCCTCAGCAGAGCTTCCAGGAGGGGCTGCCCCAGGACCTTCCCAGCACAGAGGGGAGGCCGACAGGGCAGTGGGTCCCAGGCTCCTCCTTTCCCCCCTTTCCAGAGACGGGGACAGCGTTTCCTGTTAGAAAATTATATCTAATAAAGACGAGAAGCAAGGTTCAAACAGGAACTCTGTGACATTCCTTGAGGGAGCAGTGACACCTCCTTAGCTGGACAGGGCTGGTTCCCAGTGCACAACAGCAGTTTTAGAGAATGTGACAGCACATCCCTCTTTTCCAACAGAAATATCCTGTGGGTCCACTCTGGTTGTCCCTCAGATTGTTCCAGGAGACAGCTGCATGGGGAAGAGGCAGAAGAAACCAAACCAAGGACAGGAGATAACCTGGCCCTGGGTTCTCAAAATATTCCTCTATTTTTTCAAATGTATCACACACAAATCCTGCCAGGAGAACTTCACCTCCAGGTCATTGAGCAGCCCTTTGTGGATACAGGGATCCACGGACTCCACATCAGCCTGGAAATCCTGGGATCAGATTATCCTTTGATCCATTGATATCAGAAGCTGTTACAGGCTTGAAGTCTTGTGACCTGGGTGTTATCCTCGTTTGCTACCAACCTTTTGCATTCCAGAGGATGCAAGTCTCTGCCCTTCCCAGGATTTCCTGCACAGTGTTCAGTGCAGCAGTGCAGGCAGGAGATTTTAAGAAGAGAAAAAACAAAATCTGCCAGCCAGGGTAAAGTGGGCAACCACCCCAAAAAGCCTTGAATTTTATCCCAGTTTTGATAAGAGTCATTAAATGAAGCTGTGAAATAGGAATTTGTGAGCCTCCAAAGTCTGGGCTCTCAGGAAAGGCAAGAGGATTTCTGCTTGGGGCTGACAGATCTTCCAAGAACCATCCACAGCTCATGCCCTACTACACAGCTCATGTCTGTATTTCTTGCTTCTCCTACCAGGAAGACAGCCAAGAAAGCCATTAAGCAAAATAACTCCCTGATCCAAAATAACTCCCTGACCAGGGCATCACTAACACTCCAAAACAGCTGAGCGAGAACAGGAATTATGGCAAAGGCTTGAACACTCCGAGATGTAGACTTAGAAAACGCTGTGGGTGGATTTAGAACTTTGAATTCCTCTCCCAAGGGAAGAAGGATGCAGCCAGAAAACATCAGGGGAAAACCAGAATCAACATTAGGGCCTGTATTCCATGTTTTTCTTTGAAATAACAAATAGTTTTTGTATTTTCAGCTTCCACCAGAGAGGGGAAAACTGAAATGGCTCTGGTGATGCCTCTTCAAAGCAAGGTCTGCTGCCAGACACTGGCCAATCCAGCATTCCAGGAATTTAAAAGCCCTGAGCCTAACTTAATTGTAAGAGCCAGCCTTGAGCTGGTAGAAGCAAGAAGAGAGTGTTCACATCTGCAGCTGGAGAGAGAATCCTGAAGAATGCACCCATATTTACAGCAGAGCTTTAATCCTCACCTGAAAACAAACTAAACAGCAGTGGAAAGTGAGCACAGAGGGATGGAGGCACAGATACAGCAACATCCCCCATGGGCAGTGGAATATCCTGGGAAGAAAAAGAGTGGCATTATGGAAGTCTGGCACACCTTCCCCAGCCAGGTGATGGATGTCCTTGCTCTGGGAATGACAGAGGAGCATCCAGCTTCGGCTGCTGCAACTTTATTCAGTCACAGAGAAATGCAACTGAGCAATTCCTCTCATTCCTCCAGCTCTTGTGTGTCAGGGGCTGCCCAGGGAGGTGATGGAGCCTCCATCCCTGGAGATGCCCAAGGATTGAAGCACTCCTTGCTCTGTTTCCTGTTTTCTCCAGACAAAACCAAAGTTCTTTGAAAGAAAATAGCTGCCCTTGGGAGTAGCACTGGGTGTTTGTGCTCTCTCCTTTAACAGGAACATGCATTACAGATAAAAATTAATGCCAGTGCCTATAATATTTTAATTTTTTTCACACAGCCGTGCCATAAAGCTAAGAATGCAGAGAGAAACCCAGAGCAGGCCTGATTAATTATACATACTAAATTAATTATACATACTGAATCATTTTACTACAGAAGAATAAAAATGTATCCGTGTTCTAATTGCAGTGTTAAAACACTTACACCAAGCTAACCACTACATAACTGCAAAACCAGGACAACAGCATTAAATTCTGGCAAATTCTCCAACATATCTAATGAGGTGAGAACTTAACACAATTAAATTCCTCATATTTTTGCAAAGTCTCTTACCTCAGCATATCCCCATTCGGAAACTGTTGAATTTGGAGTTTGCTGAAATTAACCCCAAATTTATGAGCACTTAGCAAGGCCTCTGGCTACCTGCACTCACCAGGAGGGAATGGTAAAACACGTTTCACCTCATTAGGAGGCAGAAAATGCTCCCAACTTCATTTCACGATGAGCAAAATAAACTTCTCCCCTTAAAAACCGGCATGGGGAACGCTCATTTGGAAGCATGGACGATGTTTCAAGGGGAGTAAATGATGTGTAGGAAAGGCTGCTTTGTCTCTGACCTTCTGTAATTCCAGTCCTGCTTTTAATTTCTTACCTGAGTTTCGCACTTCAAGGCTTGTTTCCTTGAGTGCTGCAAATTTAAATTGTAATTCCCTAACTCAGAAGTTTGTTGGTTTTTTTTTTCCCTCAAAAAGTCCCAAGTACCCCTTTTGAGATGAACCAGATTTCCCAACAGAAGGGAACTCCACCTCAGGAATCCCAGAGATTCAATGTCCAACAGAGCAAGAGGAATTTCCAGTCCCAAGCCCTACAATAAAAGTATGCTGGAGAACCCAATAAAACACAACCCTCCATCTAAACCAGCCTGACTCTCTGCTTTTTGGCCAATGCCACCTTGATGTAAGCCAGACTCACACAGGGAAAAGCTCTGAAGGATCTCATTTCCATAGTGAAAAGCCCGGGAGGCTCAAGCCCAGATGGGGAAACTCAGTGATGTGCTTGGACACCTCATGCAGAGCAAGTCCCACAGCTTCCCAACTAAGAGGGAAAGATTTACTCAGCAAAACCTCTCCAGTCCTAAAAATTATGATGTCCTGTTCAAGTATGAAACAATTTTGTAAGTGCTCTTTAATTAATTACACCTTTTTAAGGCTTTACCATGTTTCTAAACCTTCATGGTTCATGTTTGCAAGGCTTTTACCTGTTTTAAAAGACCAGAATTTCATTTTTGTAGACCTTTAAAAGTGCTATATGTTACTCCTTGTGTAATTGTAGTGTTTCAGCATAGCTTTGAAAGGCTGTTAACAAGAATGAAGGCAATTTTTAATTTTAATGCATTTCAGAGGAGAAGAAAAGGCAGCGTGCTAGAAAAACTCTGAAAACAGGGAGACAACTTAGTGATAGTGAGTCTACTAATTTGTAAAAAAGTATTTAAAGAAAACAAAGAATTCTGAAGTTGCTTAAGTTAATTTTCACTGTTGGGAAACTTAATCTTGACTGGACTAATAAGTCTGGATAGGAGGCTTCAGTCTTTGCTTGGGGAACAGCAGAAAACCATCACAGCCCCCACTCCGCACTACTGAAAAAGGGGCAAGTTGGAAGGAAAACGTGGAGTCACAGAATGGTTTGGGATGGAAGGAATCATATCAGGTGATGGTCCTGCCCTGGGCTCAGCCCAAGCCCTGCAGCTCCAGGCCGGGGCAGAGGGGCTGCAAAGGGCCCGTGGGGAAAGGCCCTGGGGGTGCACAGGAGCCCAGGGGTGCCCAGGGGGNACCCCTGCAGGTGTTCAAAAGATACATGGATATGGCACTTGAGGACATGGTTTTGTGGAGAACATGGTGGTGGTGCTGGTTGATGGTTGGGTTTGGTGACCTCGCTCTTTCCCAGCCATAATGATCCCGTGATCCTGTCGGGGGCCTGGGCCAGGCCTGAGCACCGCAGCAGTCCCGTGTCTCGGACAGTCCAGCAGCACGGTGAGGTCCCCCCACAGGGACAGGATCCCAGCCTGTGATCCAGAGCCAGGATGGCTCTGACTGCTCTCTCAGGCTGCCTGCACTGAAAGCCGTGGTGCTGGGAGGTGCTGGAAGCAGGATGTGCACCTGGTGACCCCCAGGCCGATACAGCTGCACCTGCAGGCAGAGCTTGCACCTGCGGCCTCCTGCCTGAGCCCCCTGCAGCTGCAGGCTGGCCTGGGAGCAGAGCAAGCTCTGATCCCACTCCCTGCAGGGCTGAGGGTGTGATCCGGATCAGAAACCATTCCTGAAGATGACAGCGTTGTAAATCCAGTTTAATGAACCCGACACGTGGGAACTGTGTTGGCTCACACACAGAACTTCTTGCTGTTCTTTCAAACAAGGGGATTTTCCCAGGGCAACAAGGAAAAGAGCTTTTAGATTTCAATCATCCACTTTTATATTTACTAGACCAGCTCCAGCTAATCCTGGATGCAAGTCTGACACACCCGAACGAAACACTGCTGTCTGTGCTGGAACGCTCACTGGGTGAAACAAAACGCCCTCTGTCAGAAAAGGAGCCTCCAAGGAAATCATGGAAGGCAAGAGAATTCCCATGGACTTGACTGAGATTACCAAATATGCAGGGCAACATTTACATGACAAAAACCCACTGCATCTCAGGGCTGGTTCTGCCCAAATCTGGGTAGTTCTGCCACAGCTGCCCCCCTGCTCCAAGTCCCCGTGGGGGTTGCATTTGTTTGGTTGCTGCTCTTGGCGAGACTGACTTCACTCTGAGGTTCTGCTGAACAAAGCTCTGATTAATTTCTGCAGAGACATCAATATTGAAAATACCACCTCCTGAAAATTAATAGAGTCTCTGAGAAGCAGGAAGTTATTCTCCCACTGCATCTCTGCCATCACTCAAAGCATGGCCTTTATCATGGAGCACATGAAGGATTAACGCTGACTCCGTGGTACCAAATTAGAAACAACGTCTTGGAAATTAACTCAACTTTCATGAAAGCTTCTGCCAGACCTAAAAGCTGAAGACACTTGAAAGTAAGTATATCATGAACAATTTGGCAGTATCAGCTTCTTCATGCTGACAGTTAATATTGACTCTGAGAGATCAAAACCCTCCTAAAAATCTCCATTGTCAGGGAGTCTGCTCCTGTCACAGCAGTGGGGTTCAGCCTGGAATTTCTTGAATTCCCTTCTCATCAGCAGCCTTAGACAGAGTTCTCTCTCTCTGAGAACTCTTTTGAGTTTCTCATCTCTGTGTTTGTACACTCTTGACCCCAACGTGTTACTGCCAATGGAAAATAAACAGCAGAAAACATTGCATAACCTCCACTATTTCATGTCCCAGAAGGTTATCCCTACTCCCTTGAACAGTGAGTTCAAGGCACTCTAGTGAGGAATTGATCATTCTCTACCTTGTCTATTTAAAATCTGCTTTTCCTCCAGAACTTAAGCACTTTAATATAAGGAATTATAAAGGACAGCTAATTAAAATCCTCTGACGGCCTACTCAGTGATTAAAACCAGCTGAAGGCATAGCTGCTCCCTTTCAGACTCAGAGCACTTTTAAATCAGATTTTAAGCAGAGGGATCTGCATTTTCCCCTTCCCAGTACCTAAAGGGGGCTCACAAAAAGGCTGGAGAGGGACTTTTCTCAAGGGAATGTAGTGACAGTACAAGGGACAATGGCTTCCAGGGGAAGGAGGGGAGGGTTAGATGGGATATTGGGCAGGAATTGTTCCCTGGGAGGGTGGGCAGGCCGTGGCCCAGGGTGCCCAGAGCAGCTGTGGCTGCCCCTGGATCCCTGGCAGTGCCCAAGGCCAGGCTGGACACTGGGGCTGGGAGCAGCCTGGGACAGTGGGAGGTGTCCCTGCCATGGCAGGGGTGGCACTGGGTGGGCTTTAAGGTCCCTCCAACCGAAACCACTCTGGGATTCTCAGAATGTACTGCACAGAGACACTGAAGATTCCTCTTTTTTTATCCCTGGAGAGATCTCAGCAACCCTGTTAACTGCAGGAATTTCTTGGAGAGCTGAACCATCCTCTGCAAAGCATCACTTCCAGTCTAAAGAAACAAATGAGCATTTTAAAATCCTTCTTCCACTGGCAGTTCCAGTCTCTGCAACAACCACGTAAATAGAGCAGCATAAAAATGTCTAAGATGACCAATTGGTAATATTCTTAATTGACTATAATAGCAAAGATTTACAGTTCATTTATCTGCATGTAATTTCAAGTGACTCTTAATATTTTTTTACCATTTTTTAAAAGCAGAAAACTGGATGCAAATTGAGTTCATAGATACACCAGGTAATACAGACCTGGCACAATAAAATAGATGAGTTTGAAGAGAATATGGGTTTAGTTCTTAAATTTGTGAAGCGTAACATAATGAATGCATCTCATTCCACTTTTAAAGCAACCTGAGCAACACACCATCTTTTTTGCAAGCAATTACTCCCCACCCACTGCGATTGTAAGGACAAGAAGTTTGCAAGGACAAACTCTGCGTGGGTTAGGAAAGGTCCAAGTGTGAAAGAATTACACGGACCAGCTTCAACCTTCAGGCGTTTCACCTCAGCACAGGGAGAACAAAAATCCCATTGGCATTAAAAGCACTGAAGATGAGAGCCTCGGGACACGACAGAAATGGGAGCTACACTTTTAGGATATTTAATTATCATTGCAGGAAAATGAGGTCTTGATGACTCTTTCACCTAATCTTAGATCTCCCAGCCTATACAGAGACAAGGTCACTTGTGAACATGCTCTTCCAAGAGCCACAATCAACCCAATAGATAAGAAAATGTATTTCTGGTTTGCCTTTTTTTTTTTTTTTGTGTATTACCATTCAACCCTTTCCCCATGCTCCACGGAAAGCTACAGAAGAAATGGCCAATTATAGCTCTGCACAATCATGTCCTTCTCTTCTGTTTCACCTTCCACGTCTCTGTGAAATTAATCTCATGCTAATGGCAAAAGCTGGTTTTTTCTCCCTAACAAACAAAGGAATTGAATGATCTCCGAATCCCCGGTGGTTTTCTCCAAGAATAAAAATAAATGAAACAACAGCACTCTGGCAACTTTTGAAGAGCATGGCTGGAATTTGAATTATTCGAGCAAATCTGGTAAATCACTGCCAATAATCCATCTTCAAGTACTTTAGGAAACTCAAAAGCCCAATTAGCATTTACACCTTTTTTCGCAAGCCAACCTCCAACGTGAAAAATGAGACTTGCCATGATCTGGGACTTAGAAAATAAAGAAAAAAATAGCTAAATTAGGGTATTTGCCCTGAGAGTCAGCCCAGGAACTGGATGTACCTGTTGCCTGAGCTCACACCCCTGGTGTGGCTGACAGAACCAGGGACTTGTCAGGACTGAAGAGGAGCATCCCACAGCCCCCTCCTGGGAACCCCTGGACTTGTGGTTGGCTCTCTTTGCTTCTGAGCTTGCTGCTTTGTTCAAGCCAGGGGAAAACAGCAATAGATTGCTTGATTTGGTAGGGGAGATGATCCTATTTCTCTCCTCTTGTCCCAAAGCCATCTCATGTGCTGTCCCCAGAGCGGAAATTTGCCAGATCCCTCCCTGTGTTTTTCTTTTTTCTCCTACCAGCTGAGGTGTTTGGATCATAAATTGCCTTTTCCTCTCTGCTTCCTACAGATCTTGACTCACCCAGCCTTGTCTTTTCTGTCTTTGAGAGTTTGGATCAAGCTTTTACACACTAAAACTTCCTCAAAACCATGTGTTAAGGTAACGGATTTTGGGGTTTCCCCCGTTTTATAATCCAACACTGCAGTGCATCCACGGGTTGTGCACACACAGCAGTGCACACTTCCTCTGGGCATTTCCAATTTCTCTCACTCCTGGACAAAGGGACACATCTGTGCCACTGAATTTTGTGAAAAATGTCCTGTTTATATGTGCTTGATTATAAACATTTCTTTTTTAACCGGTCTCTTGACAAGATGCGCTGGTGTTTCTATCACTTATTTGTACTCAGGTCCCAGCACAATCTATCATTTTTATGGCACACATATTTGTTAGTGATTTGAGATAAATTTTGTAATTAGAGGTTTGGGATAACAGTTCCTGGCTATTCTTGAAAAGTTTCTTTGGGAGAGAACAGTTGTAAATTGCAATTTTGCTATGACAGCTCTGCACGTACAGACCAAATAAAATGATAACAAATGGGAAAGCATCAACTGTAACTCGTAAAATGTAATGAGGTATTAAAAATGCAAATATTGGAGCAGTTTATAACTTGACCTGCTACAGAATTCAGCGCCAGGAGCATCACAATGGTCAAACCTCACAGAAACTTCTCTTAAAATCTAAATTCACATATTTATTATAAAGTATATGGAATAAATTAGAGCAAAACTGACAGTGAGTCCAGGTTGCATTTCTGCCTTTCTAAACCAACTCTTGCCATATTTCCCTTTTTTTCTTTCAGAAACTTCCCTACTACTCAGCTAAAATTGTGTTTGGATCTGAAAAATCTCTGCTTATGGCATTTCCTCCACCCACATAAGATCAAAGTTTGGTTCAAGCATTTTTAGTTCCAGCGAGGGCAGGATCTGAACTCATTTCATGCCTGCACACCGCTCTGCCTTCCCTAGCTTTTGCTGGATTTTGTCCCTGTTTTGCTCTACCTCCCTAGGATTGATTCATCACTCACTGATTCATCCCAAGGCTCAGGAGGTTCTTTGGAACCGCTCACAGATTTTTCTCTCCTTTAAAATGAATCTATTTACTGGGGAAGGCATAAATGTGTCTTCTACAAGGCCATTTGAAGTCCCAATTTTGGTCACCTTAAGGAACAGGGGAAAAAGGCAGTGGTGTAACAGATCAATTGTTGCATGTGCTTTGTACCCACAGAGGAGTTTGATCTGTTTTCTTTCCCCTTTCAGTGTGAATATAATCTTTGTGCAGGAGAAAAATGGAGCCATTTTCTGGCAAGAGTTCCAAACTGCCCTTTCCTCACCTCTGCTTAATTCAGTCTGTCCTGTCAAACATCCCATCAGGTGAGCAGATTATTAAGCAGGTACCCAGCACTGCTCAGGGCGTGCCCCCCACGCCCTTCTCACTCCACTGAGGAGTTCTTTCAGCTTTGCCTTCAGCAGGATCCAAGGACTGCAGGGAAGGTCACATCTGAACCCTCTGCTGAAATCAATCCCACTGAATGTGGGGACAGTCTCACAAAAAACCACGAGAGGAGGTCAAAGCAAGGCATTTCCAAACAACAAACAAAAAATTAAACAGAAACAAGCCCAGCGGGGGGAAACCCCAACCTGAATTGCCTTGTCCTTTAGGACAGATTTATTTCCTCTGTTTCCATTAGCAGCAGTATCATGGAATCACGGAATCATTAAAGCTGGAAAAGGTCTCTGAGACCATCAAGTCCAGCTGCCAAACAGAACCACCACCCTGTTCACCACCAAACCGTGTCCCCAAGTGCCACATCCACGAGGCTTTTAAATCCCTTCAGGGATGGGGACTCCATTCCCTCCCTGGGCAGCCCCTGCCAATGCTTCACCATTTTTGGAGGAATTCCTGCTGGTGTCCAACCTGAGCCTGCCTGCCTGGCNCATGTCCACAGGTGGAGGAGCAGTGGGATCTGCTGCCACAAGGCCCCAAGAGCTGCTGCTTCCATGTGCTGCACATTCCCAACGCAGCCCCCGAGGGGACACAGAGGTTTGACCTGCTGGGCTCTGAGTGCCCGGAGCTGCAGACAAGCTCAACATCCACAGACACTGCTGTGTAATCCTGGGCACTGCAGTGTGGAGCCAGGCACTTCTCCTGTGTGAGGAGATTCCCAGCGTCTCACTGGCACAGGGTGTGGACACTCGGGTACTGCCAGCTCTAAACCTTCATTCCTCACTTCACCATTAAAATGCATCCCAGGGAAAAGAGACCTTACGACAAATGCACTTCATTCATCAACTCCTGCAATTAGGCAGCACTCAGCAGACCTCAGGGCATTCCTTTGATGCAGCACTGGTTCTTCTGTAGGAATATTTGATGCACAAACCACGTTTTCCCTGCTAAGTGCTACTTCAGGCAGCACTAAAACAGTTAAACGCTGGCTCTCCCTCCAGTGCTCTCACTTATTGTGACTCAGGGTTCATCTCTTTAGCCAGACAGGTCATTAATTTTCCCAGGTGTTTATTATCCACATGAAATGTCCTATTCCACTGGTATCAAGTGTTTTATATCTGTGGCTTTGCCTGTGTGAAATCAGTGAGATGACCAAAGACCTTGATATTATCCCGACGTTATTACTCAATATGACATCTCTATGCCTTGCTCCCCTGAGCATAGTAAAAGTAGTTTTATAGTCAATTTTGTTGCCAAATAAATCAAGCCATAATCCCCTTGCCCCTCCAAAATCCATGATTTTTTTTCCTGAGGTAGCCTAGGCACCAAAAGACATACTATATGACTGCCTACTAAACTCCTGCCTTCCAAAGAAGATGATGAATTGCTGCCGTTTATTAGACAACTCAACTTACTATAGGTGCCAAATCACATAAAATCTTGAGATCTTGTTCTCAGACTCCAATTTTGGAGAGCATGCTCCTTTCCCAAAGACCCTGCTTTTAATGTTAAAAGCCAAGTATGACAGTTTTATCCATTAACTAATGCCTACATTTTCAGAGGAGGGATGGGTGACCATATGTCATAGGAAATTGGTAGTAAATCTTTCTCTTTTCCTGGCGTGCTCTGTGAGCTTTTTTAGATCCCTGTTCCCTCAGAAGAGCAAGGATAACAGCGCAGTGGTGTATCCTTCAGCTACACAGTGTGGATTCCTTTTTACTTTTATTTTTTCCCCTTTTTAATACGTACTCCTAAATGCTTCTTCTCCTGCAGTGGAGTGTCAGTCTCTGGGAGATGGAGCTCTCAGCCACAGCTTCATTTCACCCTCTTCCTTCACATTCCTGGGCCTCACCTTTGCTGGCATCTCGCTTTTGTCTCCTCTCAGTGGCACCAGTGCCAAGGACAATTATGCCTTTCATGCCATCCAGCACATTCCTGTTTTGTTTTCTTCTTCATTTTTTATTTGCATCTGCTAAAAAAACCCTTTTTCAACCCGAGGCTCTGTCTGCATCCATCTCTTGAGCTGCCTGACAGCTTCACTCCTCAGCAGCTTTACTGTGCATGGTCTTCATCTTTCCCGCCCTGGGGGTTGTGCCAGGGCTGATCACCTTCTCCCTCTATCCAAGACATGACCCTCACTGATACCCATGAAAAAAAAATCCCTTTTCCTCCTGGATGGCCAGGAAGCAAATAGACTAAAACATGTGCAAAACACATGCTCCTGAGGAAATGGGCTGATGGGAAAGAGATCAGTAGTGAGTAAGAGGGAAGCAAGAGGGAAGTGATAAAAGCAAGTACAGGTAAGTAGAAGGACCAGAAATAAGGACCAATAGAATAAAAAGGACAAAGGAGGAGGTTTGTGCTGGAAATGCCCTGGTTTGATAGGAACCTGTTTTGAGGGCACAGCACGTGTTGGACTCTTGGTCACTCCACAGCCAGGGGCAGTGACTTCACTCTCCGTGCACTGCCTTGGTGAGACACACACCCAGGAGCCCAGGACACCATGGGAAGCAGCCAAGTGGGCATCCCAAAGAGGAGGAGGATTCCAAATTCAGCTGGGGATAAATGAGTGGAACTGGATGGAGAATGCAACGTGCAGCTGTGGCTGCAGACAATGGGGCTTAAGGAATGGGGCTCAACAAAAGGAAGCAGCCAGACTTGGATGGAGTTTTTCCCTCAGCTACAGTCCCATCTCTCCTGGAAACCATCACTGTAACAGCAGTGGCTCAAACACTCACTGCAGCCCTCAAAGAGCTTTCACATTGCCACGAAAATCCTCTAAAACCAAACAACAGTAACTCAGCCCATGCAGGAGCAGCGTTGTGCTTGTCCCCAACTGCAACTTGTGGAAACAAGGGAACCAAATGAAAGCAATATGCAAATGGAGCCTTATCTCTGCCCCCACACGCCTGCGATGCACACACTCATCTGCCTCGCTATTATCTAGGAATGTCCTCCAGTGCAGCTCTGAGCTGCTGCCACACAATTAAACCCACATCTGTTAAATTTTATAAACTCTTTGTCCTTGATAACATCGCCCTTTTAGCACTCTGCTTTTATTTAACCATCTTTGAGCCCACAGACAAATCTATCTGCCATTTCACTCCCATCAGCTGGGAGAAGATCCAGGCCCTGTTTGCCCCATGAGGAGCTCAGGACAGACTTTTCAGTGGAGACTTTCTCTGGCCTTGCTGTTTGACCACCCTGATGGGAGTCAGGGAGAGCAGCAGTTGTTTCACCCTTCTCTTTGAGCCCTCCACAGCTACAGCTCCATAAGGAAACCACAGCTAATCCCAGGGTAATTCGACCCAACCAACAGGATGAAAACAGCTGGAGGGCCCAGAAATAAAAAGTTCACCCTTTCCAGCCAGCAGTGTGAAAATCACAAATCTAATCTTCCTCTGAGAACGAGCAGGAAAAGGCCTAAATTAAATAGAGCTGCAACATGAACAAACATGAACTGTGATAAACTGAGAACCTGAAGGCAACTGAACTTGCCCACAAATCTGGTGTTAATTGACAGGTCTGACTTCTCCACAACATCTAAAAATTAACCAGCTCTGAAGACAGAGGAGAAAACACTGGGTCTGACTGATTGTTTTTAATGCTTGCATCTTGTAGCAGAGAGATTAAAAGGGATTAAATAATGGGAGAAATTACTAATGTCAAATTATTAATGACATAATGATTAATGTCACAGCTACTTAAATGCATCATAGAACAGACTTCTTCAGAGAACTTGCTTTCTGTGACAAGTGGCTTTGTGAAACCAATCTAAATATTTTTGTCTCTGATTTGTCACAGAGCTTTGCATGAATACTCCTCACAGGGGTCTTCCAAAAGGATTCTGGAGCTTCTGCACCAACTGCTGTGAAACACAGGCTTTCATGTGACTGGGGTTTATCGAGATGATCCAGCTCAAAACTCCTTTCTGTGATAAATCTCTTATCACTTGGGCTTCTCTCTTCCATGGCGGTGGACTGTGATACTGAAAACTGCCTGTTCACTCACCTTTTCTTAGAAAATAAAGTATCAAACACATCTCAGCCTCATTTTCTACGAAAGCACTCACCCTGAAAAAGGCAGAACACCTTTGGCCTTGGCATTTTCCAACAAGGGAACAGCCAGAGAGGGCACATGAAGTGAGGACAGGGATGCAGCACAGAGAAACATTTCTATTTAACCAGCTCTAAAATGCCAAGCACATGGTGAAGAGAGAGGTCCTGGGCAAAAGCTAAGCAGCAGTCAAGTTTATTTTCCTTTTGCTGTTTTTCCAGTATATATATGGCTTTTTTTAAATAACAACCTTTATAAACTTCAGACATAGAAAATTAAACAAACTCCCTGCAATTCAGCAGCTCAGGCACAACCCACTGCTGGCACTTGCGCTGTTATTAAGCAACAAAATTCAGTCACACCAAACCTCTACTCTTTACTAACCTTGATAGCTGTTATTACCCAACTAAAACCAGTGTGCCCAGGGGAGGCAGCTCATTTGTCTGCCCTGCAAATCCAGCTCCCAGCTGCCTGTTCAGGATTTAATTGCAGACAACCGACAGAAAGGAGACAAGGTAACTCCCCTGGCTGACAAAAACAAGCTGAGGAGGTTTTATAGCTGCTGCCTTCCAGTGACAGTCCCACCCCCAAAAGTGTGTGATTAATGGAGACACGAGCATGGGAGAGAAGGATGCACAGGGAGTGGGATAATCAGATCTCTGGCATCAGTGAAAGACATGGATCTGCTGGATGCTGAAGGACATGGATCTGCTGGATGCTCCCATGGCTGGAGCCCCTCTGCTCTGGAGCCAGGCTGGGAGAGCTGGGGGTGCTCACCTGGAGAGGAGAAGGCTCCAGGGAGAGCTCAGAGCCCCTGCCAGGGCCTAAAGGGGCTCCAGGAGAGCTGGAGAGGGGCTGGGGACAAGGGCTGGAGGGACAGGACACAGGGAATGGCTTCCCAGTGCCAGAGGGCAGGGATGGATGGGATATTGGGCAGGAATTGTTCCCTGGCAGGGTGGGCAGGCCCTGGCCCAGGGTGCCCAGAGCAGCTGTGGCTGCCCCTGGATCCCTGGCAGTGCCCAAGGCCAGGCTGGACACTGGGGCTGGGAGCAGCCTGGGACAGTGGGAGGTGTCCCTGTCCCTGCTTAGTTCTGGGAGTTGGATTTCACAGCCTTTTAAGGTCTCTTTCAACCCAAACCATTCCACGATTCTTAAACCAGAACGTAAAGAGTTTATGAAGTACCTGGAGCAAGATACCCTAATCCATTTCTTATTATTATTATTATCATTATTGATTTATTTCTTCTATAATGAAGAAATAAAAGACAGAATATTATCCAAGCTGAATCTTTTCTGCCTTGAGTGCCAGATGTGAGCAAAGGTGAGGATGAGATAATGAGGCAACTTACACATCCCTGCTCCTCTGAGAATCCCCCGAGCAGTCAAAACAAGGGAGTGGGATGGAGATCACACCAAAGAGTAAAGGAAAGGTACACCATGGAAATCCAGAGCAATAGGCATGAATGGGAACAGCTGTGTGAGGGAAAACTTCCCTTTAAATCCTCTCAGAGCTGTTAACACATGAAAGACAAGAGAAAATCCTCCAATTTAAGTGCAGTTAAATAGGAGAAGCTGGAATAAAATCTCCATTATGACTTCAGTGTCAAGTAGTGAAGATAAATGGAGAGAAAACTCTGCCTTGCTGGGGATCCCTAATTGGAGTCTCTAGTTTTCCCAAATAATTGGCACATTTGACTTCTCCCAGCAGGAGAATATGTGTCAATAACATAATATTTTAGCCTACTAAACCCTCCAGTGATCAAAAAGAGCATTGCAAAGGCTTTACCAGTGCAGCAAAGGACAAGCACAAGTAGTCAGGGGCTGTGGACTGAGCCACATAACAAAGGATTAGGAGTTGGCTCCTAGCAGGGCAAAAAAAATGGGACATCAAGTGGGAATGGTACTGACGTGACCCAAATCCTGGAGGAGAAGGGACACATCCATGGGAATGCCTTCAGCAAAGGCAAAACAAGAGGTCATGTGCTGAGTCCTGAAATGCTCTAACCCACAAGCAATTCCACATTTTCCACTGAAATGGCTACGAAAAGCTCCTCAGGGGGAGCAGGAAGCTGTGCCCAGGGAAGGGACAGGAGGGAGCTCCAGGGCCTCTGGGCTGGGGGACAATGAAAGCTACTCAGTCTTCTCTCCCCTGAGCTCCATCTCCCACCCCTGGAGGTGAAGAATGACATCTGAAGGTGAAGAATGTGGACAGGGAGAGACACTGGCACAGGGCTCATAGGGAGAGGAAAGGCCTAATATAGTTCTTTGCAGCCTAAAAACATGGTTCGGTACGAACACAAAATATTTCCTGTCCTCTGTGGTATTTATAAGGGGAAAAAAGAATCTCCAATTCCTTTTAAAGCAGAATACATATGGATTTCCTGAACTCCAGGAGCTGCCTGGAGCTGCTGCTCTTCCCCAGCAGCCCAAGCTCAGGTTTATATTTGACTATCACTTGTGCCATCAAGACAGAGACGTATTCAGCGCACTTCATAAAACAAATACAAGTGGAAATGAACACCTTTATCTTTACAGAGATGATGATCTTCTCCCTGTGGGATTATTGAATTACCCTACTTATCATTCTCATTCTTCTAGGACCTGTCATAACATTCCCAGAAATTTTTCCATTAACTTCAATGGAAATTGAGTTGCCTCTTGGTTTTGGAGATTCTGTGTTCTCTGACTCAAATTGTTTCTGAAATAAATAAAAGCCTTTTTTGTATAGAGGGAAAAGGGTATTCTAAATGTAATCCTCTTTTTTCTTATTTTATTTTTTTATTAAATCAAAAGATATTTTCACCTCTTAAATCTACCTTCAGCTCAGCCTAACAAGAGCATCATCTTTGCTCCTACCATGCCTTCATATTGAATTCATTCCTGCAATATCCAGATCTGATTATCAGCAAAGATAAGGGACATTGCCCCCGTTTTTTCCTGC
Organism: Platysteira castanea; assembly: GCA_013397175.1. Taxonomy (NCBI): domain Eukaryota; kingdom Metazoa; phylum Chordata; class Aves; order Passeriformes; genus Platysteira; species Platysteira castanea. The sequence continues at coordinate 388,525 of VYXC01000654.1, forward strand.
TCTTTTCAGGGGTTTAGTCTGTTAAACCCCTGGATATGACAGAGCATGAAAGACTTCCAAGTGCCTGTAATCAAGAACAGCAAATGCGTCATCCCAAAGTGGACAGGCAGGGAATAAAGGATTGGAATGGACCTCTCAGGACTCCCCGTGCTTCCCCCAGCCACCACTCACCAGTCACTGCCTAAACACTTCCTCTGTTTGCCAAGCTCTTCATCAGAGCACAGGAACATTTTCTGTGCCTCTGCTTTCCCCAGTCCCTCCATTAGTTCCAAGTCACCTCTTTCACCTCTGGCAGTTCAGTTCCTGCCTCTGCTCCGGCCACTTTCCTGCTGCCTGAACAATATTTGACTGAATCACTACCCTCTGCAGCTGCCCCTCCAGTGCCACCCCTGCCATGGCAGGGACACCTCCCACTGTCCTAGGCTGCTCCAAGCCCCAGTGTCCAGCCTGGCCTTGGGCACTGCCAGGGATCCAGGGGCAGCCACAGCTGCTCTGGGCACCCTGGGCCAGGGCCTGCCCACCCTCCCAGGGAACAATTCCTGCCCAGTGTCTCACCCGAGTATCCCCTTTCAGTTTGTATCCATTCCCTTTTTCCTGTCACTCCAGTTCCTGAGGAAGAGCCCTCTCCAAGTGGTTTTCTCAATAATTCCTCACATGAGAACATCCTTTCTGAAATACAGCAGATGCATAGATGGACAAAAGTGCCTATTACTGTGTTGTGTTTGAGACATTTCCACTCACATTTACCTCCATCCACTCCTGAATCCTGCACTGCTCCCTCTGCATGCACAGGGCTGAAATCTCTTTCTCTTTCATTTGCTTTGGAGATCAATATTTCCCAGCACTCCAAAAAAAACATGGATAAATTTCCTCTTCAATTCCCTGTAGGCTTCCCTTGCACTGACCCAGCTTCCGGGGTGGCTGTCCTTGCAAATGCCTGGAAACTTCCTTTCCTCTCCTTAGACTGCAAGTTAGAAATAGATTGCCATCTGTGACCTAAAGAAACTCTTGTCCCTTCCACATCCAGCTTGATTTGATCCCTTTGGCACAAATCTGAATTCACTCCTGTCCTTGGTTGCTGTGAATCCAACCCACAGAAAAGGAAGACACTTCTATTTTTAGATGAAAGCAAAACAAAACAAAATGAAAAAAGACCCCGGGAGCACTTTGTTCTTAACTTCCCATCCTTCTGCTTTGCTTTCTCTGCTCTAACAGAAGCTGAGGAGTTCCAGACAGGAGCTACTGGAGGCTGGGATTTGGGAACAGTAGCTTTAGAGAATTTTGTTCAAAAGAATTTGCTCTTTCCAGTGTATCCTTTTAATTCAAGCAAAGTGATTATGTACAGACACACTGTGTCAAGGAAATTTGCTCCGTATGATGCTGTCAATGCAGAAAAATAGGAAAAATGAAGCAAATTGATAATGATTCAAGTATAAATACAGGAAATATAAGGCTTAAGGGCAAATACTTGGTATCAGAAACTTTAGAAACCCCCATGCCAAGCAGAAACAAATTTCCCAGAGAAAATGAGAGAAGAGGGGAGAACTGAACCTGGGTGAAGTTTGCTGACCCAAAAGAAAGGCACCAACTCCCAGCCACAGCGCAGAGTGCCCAGGGTTTGAACGTGCTGATTGCAAGGGATGCAAAATCCTATGAGGAAAGGGACTGGAAAAACTCAAATCAGCAGAAATCTAAAAGAAATTCCATGAGAAAACAGTGCAGGTGATGTGATCCACAGCTGCCACTTAGCAAACACTGGCAAGTACACCCAATACCTGAGATGTGGAGACTGATGGCTTCACAGAAAGCCACTTGTCACAGACACGGCTCGCCCAAAAATCCCTGAAGGCTCAGGGGAGAATTTTTCACTGCCCACACCTCCCTGGAAGGAGCCCATGGCAGGGTGAGGGTCCCAGGCAACCAGGACAAGAGGAAACGGCCCCAAATTCTTCCAAGGGCAGCTCGGGTTGGATATTAGGAAAAATTTCGTCACTGAAAGAGTGGTTAAGGATTGGAAGGGGCTGGTGGAGTCACCATCCCTGGAGGTGTTCAGAGCCCAAGCAGACACGGCATTCTGTGGCAGGATTTGGCTGAAAGTTGGGCTTGATGACCTGGGAGGGCTTTTCCAACCCTGATGGTTCTCTGAGGGAAGAACGTGCAGCGTTGGCTTGGGTGTCTCACTACAAAAGGTGGGAAACAAGGAGAAGCCCCAGCATTTCAAAAACCCCCCTGACAAACAGAGTCAAATTTCTCTGAGGAAATGAGAGAAAAGTGGAGAATTGAACCTGGGTAAAGTTTGCTGATCAAAAAGAAAGGCAACAGCTCCCAGCCACAGTACAGGATGCCCAGGGTTTGAACGTGCTGATTGCAAGGGATGCCAAATCCTACAAGGAGAGAGACTTGCTGAACTCAAATCAGCAGGAATCCAAATGGAATTCCATGAAAAAATAACACAGGTGACACATGGCACTTAAGCCTTAGGATGAGACACCACCATTCCTGTTTTATCAGCCACAGTGGTGCCTTGAAGGACCTCCACTAGAACGGGTTACTCAAAAACTCATCCAAATTTTGGCATCTTTATTGCATAAAAAATGAAATGCAGGTGGAGCGTTAATGGACTTTCCCAATCATTGATGAAATAGCAAAAGACAGAAAAAAAATTTCTCAGTCAATTCCTGACTGCATTCACACAAAAATTAGTGTTAACCTCAGTCTCCCCAGCTTGCCTATCCTAAATGTCAAATCTCGATTTCACCACTCAAATTAAAACTCAATTACTGCAATTGTTAACCGTAAACAAGTGTGATGTGATTCGTTATATGTGAGATGTTTGCTGATTAGGATCTGTGGTAATAAATCTCCTTCATCAATTTGAAATCTACTTTTGCTCATTTTTGAAGATGATAGTTCAAAATGTTTTTATCTCCTCTTTATGAGGAAAACAAAAGAAGGAAAGCACACTGTGCCAAACGCATGTTCTCCTTCGCTGAAGCTATTTCCTGATAGAAACCTTCTGGAGTTTCTCTCCTTAGTTTCAGGCGTCAAAACTGAAATAAAACACACTTTTAAAACTTAATGACTGTGCTATTGTAACACTCGTCGTCATTCTCCCACTCTACCAACATGTGTGGGAGAAACTTTGAGATACTGAGACTGTTTAACAAGAAAAATTAAGGTTTATGTTCTTCTTCAATTAATGACAGTATTATTTCTCTTCCATCCTAGTTTTCCCACAGCTCCCCTGGCATAATGATGTGTTTAGGGTATTCTAGTAAAAAATTTCCTCTGAAAGATTTTTCCCCAGGAGCTGCTTTGCAAGCATTCCTGCAAGGCAGACCTGGGTGTGGGGCTGGCAAGCAGAGGAGGAATGCGGGGTATCAATCCTACAGCAGAGCTGGAACTGAAAGCATTTAAAAGAAAATAAGTTTTACAATTAAATCTAAAGTTATACTACAGCTAAATCATATCTTTACCCATCTCTGCACTGGATTATAGAAGCTACCAGGAGTAATCCAACCCTTCCTTGCTGGGATGACCTCAAGTAGTCAAAGCCTTGGAAGTAGATCCAAGCAACCACCTTTACAAAGAATCCAGAAACGATCTCTTCTTTCTCCCACTAGGGTGAAGAAGATCTTTTTTACCTCCTGTGGCTTTTCCTTCCAAAGGATTTTTCTTTCAGCCTTAAATCCCCATCTTTTCTCCTGAGTAGTTCAAACCTGGTGCGGGCAGAGCCCTCTCAGAGGGTGGCAGTGCCCAGGGGTGCAAAGATCTCACTGAAAGGAGCAAACCCCAAAAGCTTTTGCTGGTTGTGCTTCCCAAGGCTTGGAGTCTAATTCCTGTAGTCTCGAGATCTACAGCTCTCACCAGGTTCCTTAAATCAGTCCCACAAAACCTAAACCCGGCTGTTCCCCGAAGAGTTTTGGAATTGTTTCTGAAGGTTTCCATGGAAAACTCATTGGATTCTCTAATTAGTGCTCTTCTCCTCGGGTCGTGCTTGTCTGAAAAGCCAATCACCTGCTCCCAGAGCGTCCTGGCTTTGGATTCAGTGCTTGTGGTCCTAGGTGAGAGCTCTGCAAACAATAGCAAGGATCAGGTGCTGAAAAAGCGTTCCCTGTGGAGGCGTTTGAGGCATCTGGAACAACAGCTGCCTTTCCACCTTTGCACAGCACTTTGCATTTGGAGATTCCACTTATGCACCACTTTTTGCAGCACACCAGCTTGTTCATGGAATTCTAATCACTTCCAGCATGACTCCAATTGCCTTTTATCATGCTAAACCCTGCCTCATTTCCTCCGCACCACGCACTTGCTGCAGATCCTTCTCCTTTCATGGAACAAAGCCCCAGTTGTGTCACACCCCCAAGCGCCCACTCCAGGGCTTCTCCTCTGGAGGAGCTGGGCCTGCACTCTCCACCTGAATTTTGAGTTGGGATATGATTTAACTCCCGACTGCACAACACACAGAGAGTCTGGATGAGCTGAAACCAAGGCCTGGCTAACTCTGTCCCTAAACAAGGTGTCAGTATCACTGCAGCACTCTTCGCTTTGCTGCTCTTCTCCTTCCACCAAGTCCATCCTTCTTCAAAACTGAGAACAAGACACGTTCAGCAGGGCTAAAGCCACAAAATCTCTCTTCCTTTTCCTTTTTGTGACTGGAGCTATTAGTAAAAGAAGATACATAAAGAGGAGGCTGAAGTTAAGGTTGATGACTCGATGAGGAGAAGCAGAGAGGGTATCAGAGGCCTCACTAAAGCTCTGGCTGAGCCACCACCCCACGAGAAATAACCTAACAGAAGGCAAAATCATGAAAAAGTTCTGTTTTCTGCTAGTTTTCTCCTCTTCAAGAATGCAACATCAATCTAAGTATCACCAGCTTCTTAAAGGACTAAAAATCATCAGCTGAGAGGAACTCCACATATCCACATCACCTCCACCCATCCGAGCAGCCACTCCCAGAATTTCCCAGCTGCTGAACAAAATGTAAACAGTTCTTTTCTACTCTTGGCGGTGAGGACTGAGGCACCCACCCCTTCTGCAGCTTTGAGAGCCTCCAGGAACGACATTTTCTTTCAATGCTACTTAAAAAAAAAATTACTATTATTTCAAATCTCAATCTTACAAACTCCTACTATAAATTAGAGAGTGTAAAAGCAATGGCTTGTGAAATACAGCGTGAAAGATATATTTTATCAAGAGCTGACTGGTTTGCTGATAAACTGGCTCCTGTAACCCTAATAATGGAATCTCCCTGTGGTCTCTCAGCCCTGCTGACAGTGAGAATCCCTTCCAAAGGCAGACAATTAAAATAATCTAATCTTCATTTTACCCATTTAGATTTTGTCAGAGAACCACACAAATGTATGAAAACACCTGGATTTCCCTCATGAGCTGGGTGGATATAATACTACCTTGACAGCAAGTTGTGACTCTGGAATCTCCTGATTTTTCAAATAGAAGGAAGAAATTCAGTGAATTAAACTTGCTCTAGTATTAACCAGGGTTTGTAGACTGGATGTTCCTACACAGTGGTAATGAAAGCATCTCAGGGAGTGAGCAAATGGCACTGCCCGTGCAGAAAAGCCTCGAGGAACCAACATCCAGCAAACTTCCAAGGTCATCGGGGTGAGAATTTTTACTTCAATGCTCCCCAAGTCTAATTTTTACAATATATTCACAGAATTAATTTTAAGCAATGCTGTCTCAATAATAGAATGGCCATCAACAAGTTGGGCTGCCTAAGTTGAAATAATAATCACCTAATTCTAAAGCTGCGGTCATTTCTGTTTGGAGCGTGGTTGGAATCACACAGATCCTTTTTATAACGGTGACTCAGCTTCACCTTCTCAAATTCCCACAGTGACCTGCTGAACTTTCAGCTGTGGGATGCAGGGAGTGTGCTCTCAGTGCCAGCTGCTCGTGGGGTCGGTGCTGGGATCTGTTGCATCAGCACTGCTCGGCCACTCGAACAGAATAATGTGCGGCTGTTTTTTCAGGCAGGGTCAATTTAACACCTGGCTCCAGCTCTGCTTTCAAATCATCAATACAACGTGCGTGGACAGCTGCCAGAGCACAAAGCCCCTCTTGGGCTTGTTTGGGGAAAACGTTTTGTGGCTGATTTATCCTTAACAAAAATATAGACATTAACAACTAAAGCGAAGCTTGACTGGCTATCCATGAATCCAGGGGATTCAGCCCCGTGCCAGCGGCTGGAATGGGATGGGCTTTAAGGTCCCTTCCAACCCAAACCATTCTGGCATTCTGTGGTCACAACTGCACTTGAAGCTGCCTCTCCTGTGCCAATTCACTTTAAAGAGCTCCAAATGCATGCACCCAGCTGCAGGAACACCAGGCACAGATCAGTGCTCAGGACTCTCTGAAAAGCCTCTCTCCATTCTGAAGCCGAGCAAATCAAGCCGTGCAAATCAGAAGTTGGGATAACGTTGTCAGAGGCTCACCGTGGGGAAACACAGGTAGTGTGCAGCTGGAATGCAGGGCCCTGATGCCATGAGAAAGATTTAGGCCAGGAAAGGTGTTTTCCTAGAGAAGATTATCAATATTCAGCTAAACCCAGCCTTTACCAAAGCTGCTAAAGCCTGACACTAAACCAGCCCAAAGAAAAATTGCCTGGAAAGGAACAAATGGTGCAAGCAGCCCTTCTCCTCCTCCATTAGTTTTCCAGGGAAGCCTGCTCAGAGAATGAAGTGCCAGCACTCTCCTGCAGTCACTGCTGCACTGAAGGGAGCTATTACAGCATCTCCACGCCCTGAAAACAGGAGGGGTTGCTGTTTCTTCAGAGTCTGTACTCCATGGTTCGTTTAATTCTCAACAGAGAGTCCCTAAATTGCACCATTCCTATTTTCAAGGAGATCACTAAATACTCTCAGCACACCTGTAATTAAATTTAGGAATAGCATAAAGTATCTGAAGTGCTTTGCTTACAAATGTTTTCTTCTATAACAAAAAGAACAAATATGAGTTCATTGAGGTATATTCTATTCAAGTACACTCGAAGACCTACCAGAGTTAAAGCTGAGCTAAGAGAAAAAATAAGATATCTGCATTCTGTGCCTAACCCTGACAGAGAGGCTTCAGGCAGCCCTGATTTCCCCCCTGCCTGCCCACTGTAAAAATGAGCAAGCTTTAGTTATGTCTGGTAAAATGCTCACTCTCCCCAGCCACGGACATTTAAAGTCAGCTGAAGGCCTTGTCCAGAGATATCCCCAACTGCAAAACACTGCAGCTTGCCAGGAGCAAAGAATGAAAATGCGCCTGTTTGTAGGACACTTGTAAACCACCCTGTTAAGGCTCAGGTGCCCAGCAGCAGTAGGACGAGGAAGGAGAACCTGAATTCCCCTTTCAGAGCCAGGCAGAGCTCACACCCGTGTTTCCTAAGGACACAATTTGATTCCTGACTCCTTCTGCTGCCCACAGCTCCATCACTTCCCCTGCCTGGGCACACAAACAGCTCAGCACCCACACACAGGCCCTGGAAAAGCAAAAAAGGGGGACCCCCATGTGTCCTTGAGACGATCAATGCTCCTTTAGAAGCTCCTGCTCCATGGAGCGGGAGTCAGGCTGTCCAGAAAGAGCCCAAGGGTTTGATATTTTCTCCCAAGACAGCACTGCTCCTGAGATATCAGAGTATCAGAGCTCAGAGTGTCAGAGTGTCAGAGCTCCCAGCCACAAAGTGGAAGATGGGCTCAGTTCCCTGTTTTCCTTGAAGGGATTCACAGGCACAGCTCCCAGTCCTTTGGCAGGGAAGCCACATCCAATGTGATGTTGTCCTTATGACTATAAAGCAAAATCTGCTCTGGGAAGCAAAAGGGAATGGAAGAGGGTTTAAAGGAAATACAGGAAACCTCCTTCAGTTTGGCCACAGGTGGGCTTCATGGGGGCAGGTATTCGGTCCCCTGTTCTGTTTTGCTGTGCTTTAAAAACTGTGGAAATGTGTAAGTGTTCTGTCTAAAATAAAATCATCAGAGCGTTTAAGAGTGAGTTACTCAGAGAGGGTAATGGTCAAAGCTGAGTTGCCCCTCAGATGGACAAAAACTCCAACAGCTCCAAAATTCGCCAACAGCCAGGAGTTTTCATTTCTTCATAAGGCTTGTGATGAAAGAAATGAGACTGACTGTTCTTATCCTGGCAGGGAAAGAGGCTGGGTGCATCCGGAACTACTGCCTCAGTCCTAAAGTGGCTGTGACAGCCTCCATGGTGCAAACTGGTCACATTACAGAGGCTGCAGCTTTCCAAAAGCAAAGGTGCTAATAAATGCAAGTATTTCACAGAGAACCAAGCAAAAGGGATGGCAAAAGGTCAATAGCTGACAAGGACCCCAACGTTTTCAACAGCCTTTCTGCCATCACTGCATTTTAACCAGCCAGCACCTATTTTGAAGCAGGAAAGCAAGCAGGCTCATCCAAGGATCTCAAATAGTCCTGTTCTTTCCCCAGATTCCTCACCTGAACACAGAGTCCTGCACAGGAAAGATCCCTCTCTGTCAGAAACACTGGACTACTCTTTCCAGCAAAACCAGCACCGTTTTATCAAACACTGACAGTGTTTAACGAGTTATACTCCAGAAAAACCTTTTGCTATTAAACCACTCAACCAATTTTAAGCAACATCAGTGTCAGAAATGAAATAATTGCCGAGTTTCAGGCTGGCAGCTGATTTTCTATTTTTGCACGGAGTGGGTACCCCTGAATTTGTGAACTGCACTTCCTGATTTGAAGTATCTGAAGAACCAAGCCCCGCTCCCACCCCAGTTAAACTGCAGTCAGGATCTCCCTTTAGTTGCCTCATGCTGTACAATATTCTTGCGTGGCAACTCTTTAGTTCCCTCTTTTGTCGACAGAATAATCGATGGAAGATTCCTGGAGGGAATCACTGAAAGAAAGGGAGCCTTTTATGAGCTCTTGTTAAAGTTGTTACCACAGGAGGTTTCTCATGAAGGAAAAGGAAAGCAGGATTATCGCTCCCACTCTGCAGAGGCAAAATATAACCTTAGGAGGCTTCATAACAAAAGAAAAGACGCAGAAATTTTTCCTAGGACGCATGAATATCCGGAGTTGGAAGCACTCAGGGAAGTGTGGTGTCTCACACGGTGGGCAGCACCCTCTGTCCCCCAGGGATAAGGAATAACTGGTAAGAAGTGTGACTTTTACAGCCACAAAGTGGCTTCTGCTCTGTTGTTCTTCAGCACAAGTGCCAGTACATTTTGCTTTATTTTCCCCTTCGCTTGCACTGCCCCTCTCCTGATCCTGTGGGGATTCAGCTCTGCTACATTTTCATTTACTGAGCCCAGGTCAAGGACTGGAAGACAAATATGTTTTATAAAAAAAAGCGTTGCTCTATTTGCCATTGCTGAAAGGTCAGGCACACAAAACACACACACAGGGAGCTTTGGGAGGGAGCACAGCTCCCTGAACATCAATATCACTGCCTAAAGGAATGCTGCACTTCCTGCAGTCCCAAGAATTTGGGAAGAAGTTCGCAGAAATGATGATGTTTTCCCTCGCTGGGTGACTTGGTCTTCTGACAACCCCCCTCAAAGTGGCTCTGAGACTGTCCTGGGATCCATCAGGCTCCGATCCCACAGGAGTGTCTGTGCACAGGTGCTGCTACAGAGCCACAGCATCCACTTGGAGATCATCACGTGCAGCCTGAGAGCCACCCCCGCCTTGTCACACAGCCCATGGCATGAAGTACCACACACAGATGGTGACTCCACCCCATCCCTGGGCAGCCCTTCCAGTGCCTGACCAGCCTTCCTGTGAGGAAACACAGCTGAGACCTGCAGGAAAAGGTCAAAGCTGAAACCAGCTGAGTTTGATGTCTCTGGGTCACACTGTGGCCAGACAAGGCCACCCTCAGCCCCAGGGGGGGAAGGAACAGGCTCCTGCTGCCACCGGACCAGGCCACCACCAGACTTTCCCCCCGAGAACTCACTGTGCCTGTCCATCTGTGTCCATCAGCCAAACGCATGTGGAGAAATGGGAATTCTGGAGTCTTAACCAGCTCCAAAGGCAGCACTGTGGGGACAGGAGGAGGGATGGGAGCCTGCAAGGGTGGAGAGAGACTATCTACAAGGGCTGGAGTGACAGCACAGATGGGGAATGGTCTCAGACTGATGGGGAGTAGGGTTAGATTGGACATTAAGATGAAATTGTTCCCTGTGAGGGTGGGGAGGGCCTGGCAGAGGCTGCCCACAGAAGCTGTGGCTGCCCCATTGTGTCAAAACAAACACACAAACAAACAAAGCACAGACCCCATTGACACCGAAGCAAAGCACCTCCAAACCACAAAATAGAAACCTTAAGGGTGGAAAAGTTCCTTAAGACCATCAAGTCCAACAATCAAATCACAAGGGCCGCATCTCAGATGTGTGAAGGAACTGTGAGATACATGCAAAAATTATAAAATGAGGTTAATTTTACTCAAGAATTATTAAGGGCACCTGAATTCAATTTTGTTGTCACAGTGTCCTGGTGAACACTCAACAATTCACTTACAAGTGACATCAGTGTGAAAACTCCTACCTGTATTTTCCTCAGAGTACTTTACTCTGCCAGTCCAACAGCAACATCTCCATCAATGAAAACATTACTTTTATTTAAGGTATAGAATCCCAGACTGATCTGGGTTCGAAGGGACCTCAAAGCCCACCCAGTGCCACCCCTGCCAGGGCAGGGACACCTCCCACTGTCCCAGGCTGCTCCAAGCCCCAGTGTCCAGCCTGGCCTTGGGCACTGCCAGGGATCCAGGGGCAGCCACAGCTGCTCTGGGCACCCTGGGCCAGGGCCTGCCCACCCTCCCAGGGAACAATTCCTGCCCAAGATCCCATCCAGCCCTGCCCTCTGCCAATTCAAAACCATTGCCCCTTGACCTGTCACCGCGTGCCCATAAAAAAAGTCCTTGTCCCTTCAGGCCCTGGAAGGGGCTCTAAGGTCTCCCCAGGCTCTCTCTTCTCCACGTGAAAACCCTCATCTCTCTTTGTCTTTGTAGGACAGGTGCTCCAGCCCCCAGAGCAGTTTTGTGTCCTCCTCTGGACCTGTGGCTTTGGTGTTAAAAAGGATATTTTAATATAATACCTTTTCCTTTTATAATAACAGTACCTAAAAAACCACAGCAGGATACAAAAAAAACCCCAAATCCCCATGGGCATTACAGAGTTATGTGGCCAACAAGGTGGGAAGAAGAAAAACAACCCCACAGGTGCTGTGTTGTCGATGATAACAGGGCAGCACTGAGGGAGCACAATCTCTCCCAAGTGAGCTCCTCCCTGGAGCCATCCACAGCCATGGATACAACACCAAGGGAGTCATCAGACTCCTTACATTAAATAAATATCAGTGACGGGGAAGGATTTAATTAAATATCTGGGGAAGGATGCACCCCGCATGGAGAGACACGCAGAGAGAAATTAATACAAATTAATAATTTTTTTTTCCTTGACATTATCTGCAATCCTATCATTCAAAACTCGTCATGGATGTCAAACCAGGAGATGCTTCAAACATCCTTGACTGCATTTTGGAAAGTAATTAGGCTGATTTCTTCTGAGAGCAGCATATTGGGAGACATCCCTGGGTGTGCAGCTCCACCATGGCCAGCAGCCCACGACGTCTTCCAGATCCGCCCCACTTGGTGGGAATGATTTTCTGTGCTTTAAATAAAAACTGGTGTGGGCCTCCCAGCTCCTCAGCAAGCAGCCTGATTGTAAACATTCCTGGTTCTTCAGCCTGGGGAAGAGAAGCTTTGGGGTGACAAAACTTTGGGGTGACTGGTGGCCTTCCAGGGCCTGAAGGGGCTGATGAGAAAGATGGAGAAGACAATTTACAAGAGATGGAGTGACAGGAAAAGGGAATGGCTTCCCAGTGCCAGAGGGGAAATTTAGGTTGGATATATGGAAGGAATTGTTCCCTGGGAGGGTGGGCAGGCCCTGGCCCAGGGTGCCCAGAGCAGCTGTGGCTGCCCCTGGAT
>VYXC01000654.1:400897-425879 GCA_013397175.1 Platysteira castanea
TCCCCACACAGTATTTCTGCTTATTGGCTTCCACTACTGGAAAGGGAAGGGAGCTCTAAAAATCATGGAGCTGCATGGAATGATCCGAGAGTGCAGTGAACAAAAGGCCAGCAGAGCCAGTGGAGTCAAGAGGTTCCTGGGAAGAGCAAGAGGTGATGCCCTGAGGGGATATCCTTGGGGGATATTGAGGAATCCGAGCTGACTTGTGTCACGGGGTGTTCTGATAGGAAATCAAGTGCTGTGGATGGCTCTGCTTCTGCTCATAATGTTGGAAAAAAACCCTTCCTGTTGTTTTGCTATGAATTTGTATCTTTTCCTTTGCTCTCCCCCAAAGCATTTATTACCAGCAGTGACAACCAAGAATCAGACAAGAATGAGCTTTCGTGAGTGACTTTTTGGGGGGAAGAATTGAATTATTTGTGTTGTAAAAACTCACTTGAGAGCAGCCACAGAGCTAACCGTGACTCCACCGACACTTTGTGGGGCTGGGGAGAGCACACGGAGGCCGTTCCCTCACACAGGGAACCTGTGGCAGACGTGCCTCCCTCCTTCAGACAAGAACAAAGGAGGGAAGCAAATTGAAGGGACAAGTACAAAAATATCACTGAATTGCGTGTGACACATTTCAAGGCTCAGTCAAATCTCTTTCCACTTCAGTATAAAAAAAAACAGCGAAATTCTCATAATGCCAAAATGAAAAACTCAGTGTTATCATGTTCTTGATCATCAGTGACATTCAAAAACGCTGTTTGAGATCCCATCAAAAGTTTCTTCCTGCTCTACTCTTTCAAAAGTGTGTTTTAATATTTTGTGGCAGCAATATGAATCTGAAAATTGTATCTGTTTTAGCCAAGAAGCCATTGTGAAACAGGAATTCCAAACACACTTTGGGGATAATTTCAAATGTCCATAAAGATTTTATGAAGTAAATCTTATTTACTACTCCCCTCAGGCAACTGTCATTTACCAAAATCATTTTAAGCAGGGTCTGGTAAAGATGTAATTCAACAAGCCCTCATTTTTTAGCTTTTAGCTACCCCCTTATTAAAATTCCTCCCTCCACAGTCATTTTCTGAGGAAGCAAAAAACCCCTACACTTAAAGAAATAATTTCTGAAAGCAAATTAAAATATGGTTCTTACTTAATGGAATTACAGACAAAAGTTAGAGAAACTTAACGACACCTGGCGTCTTACAAACATAATTCCAAGGGAGCTACAGTTCCTGACAGTACAGACATCCTTAAGAGCAGAGAGTTTCAGGAGACTCTGTGTCTTCCCAGGGAAGTAGAGGATATATGGGGCTGCTGAGAGTTTAATGAGAGGACTGTTAAGGAGCAAAGGAGGTTGAAAGCAGAGGCAAAGTGTAAATCTTGGGTCTCAGAGCATAAATCTCAGCTCTTCCACAGGAGATCTGCACCTTCTCTCAGTGCTTTAAGGGCAGTGCTTGAGTCTCTCGGCTGTAAATACACTGCAGGTCTAGAATTGTTACTGGGGGTTTGTCCAAGTAGGGATTTCAGCAATAAAAAGCTTCAGTAGCACCTCAGCAGCTGTGAAAGAGCAGTGCCATTGCTTGGCACATGCAAAGGCCTTGCGTGGTACAGGGGGATTTACCCCCAAATCCTCCTCCCCTCACTCCACCCCAGGGCCCTCCGTGAGGGTGATGCCCGAGGTGGCCACCTAAAAACAGAGGCTAGACAGGAATAAGGGAATAAAGGCAGGTATTTATTGGAAGGGCCTGCAAAGGCACACCCTGGGCAGGCCAAAGGCGACACCCAGGATGGGCCCCGAGTCACGAGTTCTTCACACTTTTATAAGTTTGGTTCATTTGCACATCAGGGTTAATTCTCCAATTGTAACCTCAGTTCATGATGTAATTACCCCAAGTTTGCCCCCCTTCAGAGGCTTTTAGTTTACACATTTTGGGGCCTGGTGTCCTTGCAGAGCAACCCTGGAGAGGTTTGTTGTGTCTGAGCAGCGCGAGAGAGCAGCAGCTCCCAGGCCCCACGGAACTGCAGAGTCACACACCAGGCAGTGCAGGGTTTGGGAAATACAAAAGTTAAAACCTAAGGCATCAAGGGAAAAGTGTTTTGCACCATCTCCAGGATCTACGATCCCAACACTGTGTTAAACTTGCACAGAGCTTCCCTAAAACCCTCCACCTCCCAATGAAAAGCTCAATTTTTTTTTACTGCTGCTGCTTCTTGCAGCTTTTATAGCACCCTTTCCCCCACCAGTGCATTCTGCATCCAGAATGCTCCGGCTTCCGACTTTTACATGCTTGGGTGAAACGAATACATTTTAAAATGAGCCAGCCAAGGTAAAATGCAGCAGAGAAACCCCTCTGTCTCCACACTCTGTGCAGTGATTCAAGCACTTGCTGGAAAATAAGGCATCAGGGAAAAAAAAAAATAAATTATAAAAAAAGATGTCACCATTTTGCTTGACGGAGCCGTGAGCCGAAAGGATTGTCAGGCAGCACCTGGAGATTCCCAAGGAGACCACTGATCCATGCCCATGTTCTGCTCCTCTAGGAACTGACCAAAGGTCCCAAATGGCCAAACACAGGACTGGGACCCCATTGCCAGCCTGATGCTGTCCATGGAACTACTGGGGCTCTGGAGAGCACTCGGTGCTTGTCAGGACCACGGCTCTGCTGCCTCTGAGCAGGCTCCTCTGCAGGGCTGCACTGACATCGTTAAACAAATAACTAAACCCGGGCACTTGGAAGCAGTGCTACTTTGCAGATCCACGTGGGTCCAGGACAATTAGAAGGGTCTCTGATTAAACAGCAAGGTCTTTTAATTTTTAACCTCAGCATCGTGCGTTTGCTCCCATCCCCATTTGATGTCAATTTTACAATTTCATTGACTTCAGCAAGAATGGAATTAGATCCTGACATATTTGCATGTCAAATCTCTTTTCTTGCAGTTACAGTGCTCTCATCCATGACATCTGCAATTTAATGGTACATTTTCCATGAAAAAGCAATGCTACATTTCTTTGAAAAGCAGCAGCAATGAATAACATGGGCCAAAACAGGGGAGATAAATACTAAAAAAACCACCCCAAACTGACACTTGCAGGACTGAAACTTGACAAGGTTTTTCCTAATAGGGAGAAAATTGTCCACTCAGGGGTTTCCCTCACAAATTTCAAATAAATAAAAGACTCCAAAAACGTGTCTTGCTTAACTGTTACCAGCCTAAGAAAAAAAAAGCCGTTTGAGAAACAGTGCTAATCAATTAAATACCAAAATTTTCACTAATAAAAATGAAACCCTTGAATGGCCTGTGCAGATGTGTTCAATCCAGGTTCCAGTACTCAGGAAAGAAGTGAAATCAGTTTGATGTAGCTGCAACCTAAAATTACCAATGAATTTATTTTGTACTAATTTTATACTAATTTATATTAGTTTATTTTGCAGCTTTATCTTTTTCAACCCCTGACCAAGTGCAGCCGATTTCTCGGCCGATTTCTCCCTCCACCTCTGCAGTCACTGCCTCGAATCGTGGAGTTCACACGACAGAATGTCTCTTGTAACATTTCTGCTGTTCCTATGAATCATTTGCAAGATTAAAAATAAAACATGAGACATTTCTGGACCACACATTGACTGTTTAATTATTTTCCATTTGAAGTGCAGGCTATTTTTGGCACAGAATCTTTATGTTGGCTGGACAGAACAATTCATCTTCTAAAATATCTCGATGTCGAAAGCCAATTAGTCAGGTGACAGCAGGAATGTTTAGGTTCTTTGTTAACCATGATTAACTCTGGAGGGTCTGCAATAATGCAGTGTTATTCACCAAACTAATTTTCACCTTGGTACCTAGAGGCTGTGTTTTGAACCACTTCACAGTAATAAACAAATATTACTGTGCTGTTTAGGAGGTTTTACACAGAAAATGCAAAAATTCTCCCATTATTAGTGCTGAGGCCCAGAAAACCTTCCCAGATGAATTTCCAGTAAATCAAGCAATATGTGATTGAGACAGATTATTTCCAAGGGCTGGAGGGACAGGACACAGGGAATGGCTTCCCAGTGCCAGAGGGCAGGGCTGGATGGGATCTTGGGCAGGAATTGTTCCCTGGGAGGGTGGGCAGGCCCTGGCCCAGGGTGCCCAGAGCAGCTGGGGCTGCCCCTGGATCCCTGGCAGTGCCCAAGGCCAGGCTGGACACTGGGGCTGGGAGCAGCCTGGGACAGTGGGAGGTGTCCCTGGATGAGCTTTAAAGTCCTTTCCAACCCAAACCCTTCTGGGATTCTGATTATTCCCTGATCATTGCATATCCATAATCTGTTATTTGAGCTATGTTACCTTTATTCTGGAATTCGGGAAGTTTATTACTCTGGTTAACCATTCCTTTGATTCCAACCCCCCCATGCTGCTGTGTTTTCTCTGAAATTACGGTACCAGGATGTCTTCCCCTGAAATAAATCCTAATTACTCCCTCAGACCGAGCAAGGCTCTGTCTCTCATCCCCTTGTTTTGCACAGCTCTGGTGGCACAGAGCAGGTGGGGAGTTGTTTATCCAGCTGGCACGGGAAGGAGCAGATGGCACCCACGGCACAGGGATCCTGTCCTCTGTCACCTGCCTGTCTCAGGTTAAAATGCGAGATGTAACCACAAGTATATATTCTAAAAACATCTCCATCAGCCCTTAAAAACAGGTGGGGCAGGGTTCTTTATCTCTTCCATGACACATCCCTGATAACTCCCTCTGTGGGATATCTTCTGTCAATGGGCCATCGAGCCTCACTGCATGACTCATAAAATTCCATCATCCCACGGTGAGATGCTCCGCCCTGGGGGAGGGACCAAGCATTCCTACCTGGATATAATCTGAGGTTTGGATCACCACACTCAGCCCTCATCTACTGATTCCCAGAGGACAAGAGCTACATAACCACCACTGGACCTTCTGAGGAAGACCAAACCCTTCTACAGGATTACTGCTTCAACAGAACCACATCCAAACCCTTCTACAGGATCACTGCTTCAACAGAACCACATCTACCACTTCAACAGGACTGCAGCCACCATTTAATCAGACTGCTACCACCACCCTGACTGACAGGGTGTCAGGTTGTATCCTGACTCTGTCAGTTTAAGCCAGTGTTTTCTGCCTTTAATTTTCCCATTAAACTGTAGTTCTGACTTGGAGTTTCCCACTGGTTTGTTTTCAAATTAGTACAGTGCCCCAAATCCCAGAGCTGGGAGGTGGGACCACACCTGGACAAAACCTCGCAGGTCTTTTCTCCACGTTTGGATACTCACAACTAAGATATTGAATAGAAATCCAAGGGAAATGATGGAGGATCATGGAACTGGTGAGAACCAAGTGATGTGATCAAGAGGAGAAAAGGGGTGAGTTAGTGTGGAGAAATCAGTGTTCCTGCAAAAGTTTCACTGCTTGTCTCTTCCAAAGTGAAAGGATGAGCTAACAGCAAAAATCAAGGAGGGAATGGTGGAAGAGTCATTACCTGAACACGACATTTGAAGGATGAGATTGCGAGGCAAACAAAATTCCATACAGATTCTCAACTTCCTGGTACTTGGGATCACGTTCCAGCATTTTCACTATATTTTAAATGGCCAAATAGGGAACGTGGATCCAGAGCTGACCTTTCTAACCACAGGGAAAGTGTGTTCGTTATTTAGAAGAAAGATAAGAGCCACCAGAGCGTCTGATTTGTTTTGTTAATTATGGCTTTGTGCCACCCCAGCTAATTGGCACATTTCCTTAGCCAAGTAAAGAAATCTTCAGTAGGCTCATAAATCAGACCGTGTTTGTAAGCAACATTTTCGTAGCGGATATTTTCTATTTTTGGACAGAAAAATCAAGCTGTTGAAATACCCAAGCTGCAACTGCATTCACCAAGGTCTGGGTCAGACTCTGCTCAGATCAAAAATGCCATCACTAACACAACATTCCTCAACAATTTCCCTTTGAAACCAAAAATTAAAGGCAACATTTTCTAAGGTAGAAATGGGAGTCAGGCCCTCAAATAATTTCTCTGTGAGAAAGCCATTTCTCTGTCCATTTTTGAAAATTCCCTTACAGGATTTAGGCAGCCACTGACAACTGCCAGGACCAGAAAATTTCCCACACAAGAACTACAAGAGTTTCCTGAATTCCAAAACTTTAACCTTGAGGTTTTCCCTGTAAGTTGAAAACCAGCTCGGCATTCAGAGGGTTAAAAGTGAAGTGTCCAAGGCCAGGTTGGACAGGGCTTGGAGCAGCCTGGGGCAGTGGGAGGTGTCCCTGCTCACAGCAGGGGAGTGGAACTGGGTGATTTTTAAGGTCCTTTCCAACCCAAACCATTCTGGGATCCCATGGGAATTCCCCCACCATTTTTTTGTGGCGTGTTTATCCAGGACCTGTTCTTATTTGCAGAAACCTCAAACATCTGGAGCGCCTGCTGAACTTTTTCTTCTGTTTTTTAGCTTCCAAAAACGCAGTCTGAAGGCAAACAAAAACCCCAAAAACCTTTTCCCTCAGAGTTTGAAGGAAAAGTAGTTGCTAAAGTGAAAGGCTCAAAATCTGCATTGTGAGGAGCTTTAAAGGCGACTTTCTGTCTTCCTTGGTTTCTGGATTAACTGAATTCTGCCATTAATATTCCAACCAGCATCCCTTTCGGGAAGCAGACATTTGTACCCTGATGCAGGGAATCAGTTAATATTCCTTGATCTTGAGAGATGAAGCCGTGCTGGGGTTAAAATGCATTAAATTTTGGGACCTAAAACTGAGCCCTACAGGTCAAGGGCTCTTGGAGAGCAGACTCCGGTATGAAGTTCTGTCTACACAGACAAATATAGGGGAAAAATAATAAATTCCCACCCCACTTAATAGATTAATAGTGTCAGAAGGTTTTACTTTGATCCTTTAATGCTCTATTATGTAATAAGTTTGTCAGTAATTCCTGGCTTCAATCTCAGGGATTTCCTTGAAGCTTCACCTGTGCAGGCATACTACAGGTGTGTAATAAATATATATACACACATAAAAATGCATGAAATGTCCTAAAGAAACTTGCCCCTGCCCTTCGTATCAGTCACTAGGCTACTGCAGAAGATACATACACACAATGTAACATTATTCTATAAATTCCTCCTAATGATTAAAGTACAGCCCATTTATTTGCAATTACGCCACAATTCCTTCTAATTAAAATAGAACAGTAAAAAAAAGAAGAAAAAATAATGGTGAGCAAGCAGCAGATGCAGCAGAACTCCAGCTGTCAGGCCACCAGAGGACACTGTCACGTCATTTCCAAAGAGGAGGAAACTAATTTTTGCTTTAATGCCAATTAAGTCAAATTCAGATGGCTAGAACAACTTTTTACAGAATCACAGAATGGTTTGGGCTGGGAAGGGACATCAAAGCCCATCCTGTCCCACATCCTGTCCCATGGCAGGGACACCTCCCACTGTCCCAGGCTGCTCCAAGCCCCAGTGTCCAGCCTGGCCTTGGGCACTGCCAGGGATCCAGGGGCAGCCACAGCTGCTCTGGGCACCCTGGGCCAGGGCCTGCCCACCCTCCCAGGGAACAATTCCTGCCCAAGATCCCATCCAGCCCTGCCCTCTGGCACTGGGAAGCCATTCCCTGTGTCCTGTCCCTCCAGCCCTTGGAAAGAGTCTCTCTCCATGTTTCCTGCAGCTCCTTCAGGCCCTGCAAGGCCACAGTGAGGTCACCCCAGAGCTTCTCCTCTCCAGGCTGAACACCCCCAGCTCTCCCAGCCTTTCCTCCCAACAGAGCTGCTCCATCCCTCTGATCACTCTTCATGCCTAACTTGCATGCACAGCCATTAAACTTGAGTGACCTGTGCCCATATTAACAGAGCATCTGAGAACTGTCTGAGGCTTTACATCACACACCCCAAAATAACCCCAAATAACATCAAACGGGGCTTCCCAAGGATAACCACAGCAAACCCCACCCTGCCTACAAAGCCAGTGCTGCTGACCAAGCACTGCCCTGTTCAAAGCCTCACCCCCAGCAGTCACAGAAGAACCAGCTCTACCCAGGCTCTTCCCAAAGCAAGCAGCACCTCCTGCCTCGAGCCATCTCCCTGAACCCAGTGGAGCTCCCGGAGAACATGCCAATGGCGAGCTCAATCCCAAGGAGCAACATCCAACTGATCCTGGGCACTGAGTGCCCACAAAGACCAGCCCACACCTGATCCATTACTGACCTTTTGCAGACCACAGAAAACAAACGCAAAGTAGTTATCACATGATCAGGGACTGCTGCTGCCAGATGCTGGAAGATGAAGATGTATTTATGATGCCCTGGTTTTTGCTAAAGCCTTCTGTTTTAACTTTGGAGTCAGAATTCTTTCTCACACAGTTTCATGTAAATAATAGCCAATGTTTACTTAACAGTATTTTCTGTTTTTCATTCCTTTTGTGATAAGAGAACTTTGATGAGCATCTTTTTTCTCCAGTGGGATTGAGAAGGAAGTGACGTGCTCTCCAATCCCTTGTGGGGTTGAGGATTGTATAAAACGTGACATATGTAAATAAAGTTGTCTTTTCCCTCCTTTCTGCTGAACCTAGCAGGTGTGAGAGCGTCTTTATTGTGTTTTCCCAGACACATATTTAAACCTTTTACAGCCACGAAAACCGAAGTAAGAAACCTGGTTACACTGCTTTGATCAGTCGATGCTGTAAAATACGCTGGATCAGACTTACTAGCTCTTATTTTATATACATTTACATCAATTCATACATAGCCTACGTAACAAAAATGAGACCTGCACAAGCACAGCTGCTCTAATGTGAAAGCACCTTGTGTAAAGCAGGAAGGGAGTTCCACCTTATAGGATGTAGGATATGTTTTAGAGAGTCGGTCCTGTAAGAAGGGGCTGAGGGAGCTGGGAAAGGGGCTCAGCCTGGAGAAAAGGAGGCTCAGGGGGGCCCTGGTGGCTCTGCACAAGTCCCTGACAGGAGGGGGCAGCCGGGGGGGTCGGGCTCTGCTGCCAGGGAACAGGGACAGGACAAGGGGAAATGGCCTCAGGCTGGGCCAGGGGAGGCTCAGGGTGGACAGCAGCAGGAATTTCTGCATGGAAAGGGTGCTCAGGCCTTGGCAGGGGCTGCCCAGGGAGGGTTGGAGTGCCCATGCCTGGAGGTGCCCAAGGAAGGCCTGGCCGTGGCACTCAGAGCTCTGGGCTGGGGACAAGGTGGGCATCGGGCACAGGGTGGGCTCCGTGGGCTGGGAGGGCTTTTCCAGCCTAAATAATTCCATGATTCAATATCTAGTTCCACATTAACAACACCCAGCCAAACCAACATGAGATAAAAGGATATACGCATGGAAAAACAGGAAATGGAATTACAAGGTTTTCTGCTCCAACCAAATAGTTTTGCTTTACAAATTATCACTTTCTGCTCTTTCTGAATATGCGAAAATACACAAACAGATGTCCCTAAACACTTCAGATGTGCCTTGAAGGCTGTGCAGTGGCACTGTGCTGGAACGGGTCAGCACCCATTGTTACAGTGAGATGGAATGCCCCTCTGACAGATACAGGCAGCCTTTTTTAAAGCAGTAATTTGGTTTAATACAAGCATTTTTGAAGGTGTGGGCTTTGACCTTGCAGGTCTGGTGTGCAGCACTTCCCTCAATAAGCAAAGTGCACACCTTAAGTGATCCAGGTTATAGGAACTCATCAAAGGAGTATTCCAAGCATTATTTTGCTCATCAATTCCAAGCACTATTTTACTCATCATCTTGCATGGCTCAAGATTCTCAATTTCCCTTGTTAAGCTTAAGAGAGAGCTTGAATTGTTGAGTTCATAGGAAATTGTTCTTAGGTCAGCTACAAGCCCTGGCTATGGTATGAGCATTCTGAATTAGAGAAATTTAACAAAAAATGAGTATCAGTTCTGTGTGTTCTGTACAACGCAAACAACTGAGCTGGAAATAAGGACCAAATCACCTTTCCCAAGCTAAACCCACTCTCCCTGGCATAACTCACAGCTGTCAGTGCACTGTGCCCATTCCAGTTGTGACTCTCATCACAAGAAGCGATCAGTCACCTCTC
The DNA here is from genome assembly GCA_013397175.1 of Platysteira castanea. NCBI lineage: Eukaryota > Metazoa > Chordata > Aves > Passeriformes > Platysteira > Platysteira castanea. Next base: position 410,944 of record VYXC01000654.1, read on the forward strand.
CTCTCCTCTCCTCTCCTCTCCTCTCCTCTCCCTTTTTGATTTTCTAACAGTTCTTCTGTATTATATACAATCAAGGAATTAAAACACTTNTCCGAACCTCTCCTCTCCGAACCTCTCCGAACCTCTCCTCTCCGAACCTCTCCTCTCCTCTTCTCTGAACTTCCCTTCCCAAACTTCCCTGAACTTCCCCCTGACTGTGCATTCACCTGCCAAAAGCAAAATTCTGTGTATTCATTCCAAAATCTGGACAAAGAGGGAAGATTTGAAAAGACTGGAAAGCAGAGGTTTCTTCACCAATGCTCACAAGACAGGGACTCTCATAGATGAGGAATGGTCAACAGCTGTAATCCAAAAATACAAAGGGAACTAAGAAGGTGTTGCCACAGCTACCAGAAATAAATTTGGTAAGAATATGTTCTTAGGTATAATAAGAAGCAAAGCAAACAGGAAAATCATTCCTTGTAAGATTTGCAAGGAATTTTCCTGGTGTTACGGCACTGGAAGGTCATTGCCTGCTCTAGAAGAGCAAGCAGAGCTCACACAGGCCCTGGCTATTAAATATTTTTAAACTCTTAAAGACCAGCAAGGAAAAACCTTCAATGGATTTCTGCCCTGCACCCTTTCCTTGTGCAGGCAGTAAATACGAAAATTGGATCTCTTGCTCTGCTGCCCTGGTGGTAACAAACATTTCCAGCTCTGACAGGCCTCTGACACTTCATGCAGCTGTCAGCGGGCTTTTTCCACACATCAGCTGCCCAAGCAAGCTTGTCTCCGAGAGCACACTGAACTGCTCCGAACCTGTGCCAAACGTCAGCAGAAGTGTTTCCCAGCACCGCTTCCCTGTGCACTGCACTCGGAGGGGTTGGTGGAAAGACCGATCGCCCTGGTTTGCAATTACTCCAGGCTGCACATGACAAGATCTGGCAGCACCTCAGGCTAGTCTCAGAGCCACGCAGTATTTGTAAAGCTGAAAAGACTCCACAAGGAAATTACCTGAAAATCATCGAAATCAGCGGTTTTGTTAAAACATGAGGAGCAGAGGCTCAAATTCAGACTGACACCAAAGGATCTTTGCCTAATGAGTGCACACATCTGACCTGGGTGGGCTGACACGCAGTGTTCTCAAACGTCTGTGCCAAGGGTGGGCTCAGCTGTGATGTCACTGCTCAGAGCTGTGACATGGGCCAGGACTACAAAGACTATTGTGGAACTGGCAAACCACACCAGTCCCAGCTGAGCATGCCCAACGCCAGGGAAAAGCAGGGAAAAACGAGCCCCGATCCCTCCAGGTGACTGCCAAGTGCATTCACAGAGGAGAATGTTCACTCCTGGCTCCCCACAGCACCAAGAGCTGACAGCACTCACCTCCGGCGCACACGCAAAGGCTAAAAACCAGAATTTCCCCCTTGTATTTTCCACTTCCCCGGTGATTTCAGATGTTAATGCCTTTTTCACATTCTTAAAACACCACGTATAGCATTGAACACGTTTAAAAGCAGGCTGGGGTACAGAATCCCAGGGTAAGATCAAACACTGCCCTCACAGAGCTCGCCCTTAATGGATGTAATGCATTAAAGAGGCTCAAGGTGCCCTGGTTATGAGCAGCACAATGTTACATCCTGGCTGTTCCCCCCACAACACGGAACAGTTTGGATTTAGAGTGTTTTGTAGCAAAAAACAACCAGCCAGAACTGCCAACCCCAAATAAATCTCCGTGAATATTTTTTTTCAGTCTCATGACTACGAACTGAAAGCATTTCTAACTCCTGGAGCTCCAAAGAGAGTTTTGGGGGTGTTCTCATGCATCTTTTTAAAATGTCTGTCAGGGAAGGACATAAAGCTGCTCTGCACAAGGAACTCAGATGTAAAAGGAGGTCAAGCTCCAGCAGCTACATGATTTTTATTGGTTTCAGTGTGCAGATAGTCCAGAGAGGGTCACAAAAATCCTTAAGATGTAAACACAGGCAGGCTTTTTCTTGTAAAAGAGACTCTGTTGAAAGTCTTCCCCAGAATACCCAGGATGTGAGGATTTAATATGTGATATCCCATAAACCAGCACCAAAATAGGAATTTTTCACAGAACAATTTGCATTTTTGTAGCACAACAATAAAATTCACCGTTTTTCTAGAATGGCGGGGACAGCCCAGACATCCCCTTTGATTTCAGCAATTATTGAGCACAACAAATCCAAATAAAAACTATAGGAAGTGTAAAATCTGTCACCCCAAGCCAAGTGCTGTGCCAGAGACAGGCTGGGCTTTTTTTCTGGCTCTCTAAGGCAGAAACCCCTCCTGTAGATGCTATCACCCATCCCAAAACCTGCCTTCTTCATGTGTTAATTTACCAAACTTGACAGGATACACTTGTCAGCTTCATTTCACCGGATGCTACCTGACAATTCCCACATGGAACTGGGGAACTGCATCTTGAAGGGGATGTAAAATCACACACACAAAAAAAAAAGATGAAGAACATCAAGTCAAATCGTGCAGGCCCAGAGCTCACGAAGGCAGAAAAGGGTGCACTGATTAAATCAGCTTTAGCTTCCATGATAACTGAGGCAGTCACTGAGCCACTGCTCCTGTCAGTGGAGGGAAAATGTGCTTCCATGCTCTTGGGGTACCTGGAAATGTTAGGGAATGCAGGAAGCCGTAAAACCTCACCCTTCAAACCCTTCTCCCTCCACTTAGTTACCGCACGAAGAAAATAAATGCCTGTTAAAAGCATCAAAGAAGAAATCAATATTTTCAATTGAGGCACATCCTCCTGCAATATCCTGGGCTATTCCCAATGTAAGCTTAGAAAAGAGTGAGGAATATGAATGATTTCTAAGAATTCTGTCAGATTAAAACAATATACAGTTTCAACAGAAATTACCTCCATTCCTTAGGAATTATTGGCTGGATAGCTTTAGTTCCTCTTCAAACAGCTGATGCTAAAGAGAGCAAGGATTTCTATTGTGCAAAACCAGATTTTTACCTTCAGAAATACAAATATTCCCACTAATGTCAGTGTTTCATAAAATTTAGGTTCACACTGCTTACATGGATGCTTAAGATTGCAGTTCAACGTGCAGGAAGGGCAGGGAATCTCTGAGCTCCTCTTACACTGATTCAGAGGAATCATCGAATGTGTGAGACGAAAAGGCCTAAGCAGGGACTGCTCCTCTAAGTCACCAGCAAGAAAACAAATGTCACTCAGATAAAAATTCCTTTTTTTTGCCTGGCAAGAAGTCCTGGTTATGCATCAGCTGTTCATGAAAATCATGAGACTGAGTATTTTCTGCTACAGGCAGGAGAAAGTAACAGTGGAAAATAGGGAAGGAAGTGGAGCTTCTGATGTGGAGGAAAATGACAGGAGGAAGAAAAGCAGGAGAGCTGCAGAGGGACTGGGGACAAGGGCTGGAGGGACAGGACACAGGGAACGGCTTACCAGTGCCAGAGGGCAGGGCTGAATGGGATCTTGGGCAGGAATTGTTCCCTGGGAGGGTGGGCAGGCCCTGGCCCAGGGTGCCCAGAGCAGCTGTGGCTGCCCCTGGATCCCTGGCAGTGCCCAAGGCCAGGCTGGACACTGGGGCTGGGAGCAGCCTGGGACAGTGGGAGGTGTCCCTGCCATGGCAGGGGTGGCACTGGGTGGGCTTTGATGTCCCTCCAGCCCAAACCATTCCGGGATTTTGTGATTCTCTGAAAATAGTGTCTGAGATCTGCTCCTCAGTCCTGTGTAACTTTGCTTTCTCAGCATGGAGTTCCAGCCCTGTGGGGTGCCTACAAAGGGCTTTTTCCAGAGGGAAGAAAGGCTGGGTGAAGCTCCCAGCCAGGCCATCCTTTCACCTTCCCTGTGGGAGCAGATGAGACCCCAGCCCCTGCTGGGTTTGTGCCTCCAGGGATGCGTGTGCCTGAGTGATGAATCAGCAAGATCCCATGCACAGCAGAAAGGAGGAAATATTCCAAAGGAAAATGTGGGGGTTTTAAAATTTTCCTAAGGCAGGCTAAAGGACACAGGACCAAAGTGTTTCCTTATAAACAGTAGGAAAACTTGGCTGAAATCTTCCCATCTTCAGCTAAATGAACAAGATACTTCCCCAAAATGTACTTGAAAAGTTTTTGCTTCAACTCACAAGCTATTGTTTTATTTCCAGATCCAATTTTTCACATCTTTGGAGCGTTATCCAGTCTATTTTAAACATGCAGGCCAATCCTGAAATGAAAACCGGGATTTTTTGTAACTGTAACTTTCATTTAATAGATGTTAATACTAAATGTTCTCACATTTCCTTTGGTTAATATGAAGATTAAAAAGTATTTGATTACTTAATCAAATCTAGCTTTTAAAACTAAGACCGAAATTTGACATGATATTTTTAAAACGCTTTTAGTCTATTCATTTCCACTATCAGTTAATAGCAATTCCCAGCTCCGTGAACCAAGACCAGCTTATTCATCTGGAAATCAAGAAATTGGATCAAATATAATTTTATTTTTTAAAATAGAAGCAGAAGAGGAACAGGAGAAAAAAAAATCTCTTGCTGTAATTTTTCACAATTATGTCAGGAGATGTTTCTTTGCAGCTGAAATGCTTCCATGGGTATGGAAGTGCGTGGTTATATGTGGAAGGAAAAGTAAGAGAACACAGCCCTCTGTAATGCAACTTAGAAGAAAAATACTGAAGATATTAATTTGGGGTTTTTTTTCTGAAATAAGAGAAAAATGAAGAGAATTGGTGCATTTCTAAAGTCTGCTTTGTCTACAAATTCCTGTGGGTTTAGTACCACATCCACAGGAGGGAGTACACAGAATTTTTTTATTTCAGTGGTTTGGGAGCTCCTCAGGGTTCCATGTTCTTTTTTAATAGTTCAGGTTGTACCTAAAGGTCCCCACTGAGACCAAGAGCTGAGCCAGCCTAGGCTGTGGCCCTGTGGCAAAATTTGTGTCTTGTCCATACAGGCAAGTGGGAAAACTGGTTTGGGATGAGCATGGATCATAAAGGTCTGTAAGCAGATGATGATGGGGATAATATATTGGAATTATCTCCGTGGTTTATGAGGCAAGGACTTTGGGAGGCTTGGAAGAGCAATACAATAACCAGGGAGGCAGCAGGGAAGCAGCACATATAAGAGTTATCTATAGTTGACGTATGAAGTGTGTTTCTTCTCTGGCTATTTGTGAATAATCAGGAGTTTTTAAGGCTATACAAAATTCTATATTGTGCTTTTAAATGGAATTAGGATGGCTTTGTATTCCTTTTTCTTCTCTTCCAGCTACTGCACTGTTCTTCATCTTTCACAGGACTGATCTTCCCAGTGTGTATTTTTTTCTCCCACTGAAATGAAATCGTCATTTTGTGATGGAGATCTCCACTCCCTTGACAGGGTTCTAGAAATACTTGAGATTTTCAGAAGTACTTGAATATTTATTACCCATTTGGGGTTTTTTCCCGTCAAAAAGACTATGAGGACCAGGAATTTCCCCCTGCCTTCACTCCAAGCAATCCCACCGTGCACTTCCTTGCAGGAAATCACGCTCCAGCTGAGTGGTGGGTTGTGTTTTTAGCCAGCTGCTGTTTTTTAGAGATTTTTTCAGAAACACATTCCTCTGATGAGAGAACCTCTATTTTGAATTTCACTGTAGATTCATTCAGCAGAATAATTTCCCTTCTGTTTCCCATGATAAGCAAATGGTGAACTTATAAATTAGAATTTTTTTACCATTATAAAGGTTGTTGTTCTGCCCTCATTCATACTGTCCACACTCAATGTAGAGCTCACAGCTATAAAAGGTCTTCATATATTCAACACTTTAATTTAGGAAGAGTTTTGTGCCTGGGCTATTTGATCCTTAGATATGGGATTGAAACCACATATTCAGAAGAGGCTGGCAGCAGAGCAATTGGGTAAGTTGTGAATAACAAAGGAATATTGTCCCAGTCCTGCCAAACCCCATGGATTTGGGGCCACAGCGGGTGGGATCCCTCAGTTTTCAATCCCATTCAGAAGGTTCTGGATTTTCCATCATCCCACTTCTAACTTGGGATGGTCTCAGTACATTTAAATCAATTATGATTTATTTGTTCAAGTAATTGGCTCAACTTTTGGGGCCAAAGCCCCTCAATTTTGCCACCTGAAACATGTGGCCACCCAGCCTTCAACAAGTCTTGTATAAAGGACAATGAAAACACCTGGAAAGGGGGCTTTTGTTTGGAAAATTCAGTATTTACTGGCTGTTGGACCTTGTATTAATTTTCATGATTTTGGACTGATAAGTAGTTCTGCTTATTTAAAACATTTGGTCAAATATTAGTTTAAAAATACGTTACAGAAGATTTTTAAACCAATCAGGAGAGACAAGCAAGCTTTACTGTCTTCTTTCATCTATTTGGTAAAAAGTCCAGACGTATTTCATGCAGGATATATGGTGAAATCAGTGGAAATTGTCTGGGATTTGGGAAATTATTCCAAGAGCAGATGTCCCCGTGACTCTGGCACCCAGGGATCGTTTCAGGCCCTGCACGTCAGCCTTTGAAGATCAAAAGGCTCTTAATTGCATGTAACATTTCAGGTGTCTGCACAAAACACAAAGCAAACTTAATAACATTTGGAGATTGATGCTGGGCTAAGAGAGCTTCCTTTTATCTGATGGAAGCTCAAAAGCTTTTGAGTGTCAACAAGATCGTTAAAGAATTAATTTGACATTTTGAAAACGGTGATATTAAAAGAAGATGTGTATTAGGACGCAGTTGTAAGAAACGGAGCTTCAAAGGAGTTACAAAGGACACGAAAATGATTAGCAAATGTTATTAAAATATCACGGATCTTCTGTGGCTGCAGGTGTTTGTGTTTGTATTGCAGTTATTTCTAATAAAGAAAATTCCCAAAAGTCTGTAAAAAAGGACTGCTCACTTTCAGGGCCGGAGATTGGCATAGTATGAGAAAATAACTAAAAATCCAATTTATTTTCTTCTCTAAAGCAGAAAACATGGACTACATGAACATTTTGATAACTCCTTATATCCCAAATTACCTGAAAGCAGCAGTTGCTAGGTGCTGGGGTGAAATAATTGTGAGATATCACTCCAAGGGTGTTACCAGACTTCAACAACAGCACTGCTATGGGCTGTACACTTATTTTCATGACAGAATTATTGGTGATGGCTTCCCAAGAGCAGACAGTTGCCAATATGCTTCCTTTTAATTTAGGATCGTGCCTTCATTTCTAATAAAAAAGGAGGAAGATGCTGATAAATGCTGGACTTCCTCCCAGGGGATTGGATTTGTAGCTCTGAGAGGTTTCTTACTGTGAAACTCCTGCTGCCTTTGACAATGGGCACACGAAGAGGAGTTTGTAGGACAGGAGAGGGAAAAAATCGTATCCAGTTACTTCCTGCTGTGCTGTATCTTTCAGAACAAATGATGCCAAGGGGACAGCGTGTAGGCAACAACGCTGGAAAAGCATTCCTTGGAGTTTATAGGATGATGATTTGTACTAAAGGAGGGCTGGGCTGTTACTTCTTTGGTGCTTTCTGTACTTGAAGCAGAGAATCCTTTTCCCTGACTGTTCCTTGAGTGACTCCAACGGCCTCAATGTGCTTCAAAATGTGACAAACTACCCTGTTGCCTTGGGGTGATTTTATGATGATACTCTATTCCCTAATCGTCTGCTTTATACCCAGAAATGGCTGCTGTAGGTTTAAGGTGAGTCCGGAGTAGGGGCAGGAGCCTTGGGGGCTCTTGGCGGGCTTTCAGTGTGGTGCAGAGCAGCGGTTGCTTTGCTGCTTTGTAGCTAGCTTGTTTTGTTAGCTTATGCAAGAAGTTTCTTTCTTCCCCTTTCCTTGGCCTGGAAATGCTTTTGTCCTTCAGCAGCTTTTGTTTTTTCCTTGACCTGTTTGGCTTGGTTTTGGTCTGAGATCAGACAATCACCAGGAGGTGGCTGGCCAGGACCTGCAGGGAGCCGCGGGAATTGCTCCACCCGGCCCCAGACCTCGGGAAAAGCTGAACCAACAAGTGAAAGGACACCAAAATCCACCAGCTTCATCTGCTGTGAGGAGGAGACCATCGCCAGGGGTTCAACAGGTTCCTATCTGTTTTGCCTGAGCTCCTGTGTGAATGTTCTTTTCCTTCCATGAGACAAAAAGCCGGTGCCATTTGGTTCCCTCCCTGCCGCGTGGCCAGCTGGCTTGTTTCTTCCCCTGGTATTTTGGGGGTTTTTGTTCTGCTGTGGATGAGTGTGTGTGTGGGGGGGTAATGTTCTGACGGTTCAATATCTAGCATTTATTCATTTTTTCCTGTGCCTTGCGGGCACTTTGTTTGTCAATGAACAGTTGGTTTTTTTCACTTTCACCCACTGGTATTCATTTTTACATTGGCAAAAAGGGATTGCTGAAGCCCTTTTTCTTTAAAGGAAACACTCATTCCAGAGAGTTTTCTTCTAAACTTGTCTCTAAACCAAGACCTGTGAAGGTCATCAGAGTTTTTGAAATGCTTTTTCCAGAGGTGCTTGGCATGCCAGATAGGATGGGTTTGTGGAGCACAAGAGCACAGCACAAATCCAAAACACAGCCCCATTCCAGCCACTGGGAAGAAAATGAACCCCACCACAGCTAAAACCAGCACAGGTACCAAGGGAATCCCCATCCCATTACATGCTGGAGATTCTGCCATGCCAAATAAGAAAAATGGCTGCAATTCTTTACCCTACTCTGGCTCAGGCAATGTCAGATTCCAGCAGCTGAGAGGCTTTCCAGAGCCGAGGGTTTTGCTGGTTTATTTTGTTTGCATATTTTTTTGGTAGTTCCATGTATTTACGTTTAGTTGTACTTTCCTTGATCAAGTTTTTTAGTTATTTAAGGGAGACACTCCCTCCTAAACTGCGGATAAGGTTTTGTGAGGAATGTTCCATGGACAGTATTCAAATCCTGGTGTGCTGGTGGCAGGACGCTGCCTTTGACGTTTTACAAGTAACAAGCAATTTAGTTTTACCCGTTTTTCCCATGATGTGAGCTGTTACAGATATCTTTGGAGACTTTGGGAAAAGAGGATTCTCACTTGTTCATAAAATCTCAGAATGGTTTGGGTTGGGAAGGGGCCTTAAATCCCGTCCTGTTCCACCCCCTGCCACAGGCAGGGACACTTTCCACTGTCCCAGGCTGCTCCAAGCGCCCTCCAACCTGGTCTTGGACACTTCCAGGGATCCAGGGGCAGCCACAGCTTCTCTGGGCACCCTGTGCCAGGGCCTGCCCACCCTCCCAGGAATAATGCCTTCCATGTATCTCACCTAAATTTCCCCTCTGTCTGTTTGAAGCCATTCCCCCTTGTCCTGTCACTCCATCCCTTGTCCAAAGTCCCTCTCCAGCTCTCCTGGTCAAGAGAAGAATGTGATGAGGATACATTTTGCAAATCATCCTGAAGATGGCTGTTTGCTTTGTCAGGAGCAATCAGGAATCAAGGCGAAGGTCTTTCTCTTTTTTGCTCACCAGGAAAATACAGAATTGCCCTTTTTTTCTTGTCTGCAATGGCCCTGTGCTCTGTGATGACTTTCGTCTTAATTGCTCTTTAAGCAAGCAAAAATGTCCCTCAGATGGAAGAACAGAACTGAACAAGTGGAGGACAACATTTTCACTTGTTATCAAACACATGAATAAGCAGGTGTCTTAATTAACAGAGAGGTGAGAAAACAAAACATAGAAAGAATTACCTATTAGTATAATTACCAAAAAAGTTGATCCGCAGCCCTGTGTTTCCTCTATTTCCTTTAACACCTCTGTTTCCAATTTTCCACTCTAACATTTTCTGGTATAGTGTGAGGAATGAGGACATGGCACTGCATAAAATGGTTTAGTAGATGTGGCAGTGTTGGGTCAAAGGCTGGACTCAATGATCCTGCAGGTCTTTTCCAACCTTAGCAATCCTGAGGTTACATGAAATAAAACAGCTCTGTCATTCTGCAGGCTAAGAACCACTCGAGGACTGAGTGCCACCCTTCTCCAGAGCACCACTAACTGAGGAGGGGAAGTGCCCATCAGGAGAATTTCCAATGACAGAACAGTTTTCATGGGGGCTTCACTGATAAGAAAAGCCGTTCAGCAGCCTTTAACTCCTGCCAAGAGCCTGTTGGTATTTAAATAAATGATAACACCTTTGGACTTAAGAATAATCAGTAAGGGATTTGAACGCTGTTATCAGAAACTTCGTTTCCTGGAGGAAACTCTGATTTATTTTATAACTCTGATTACCTAAAGGAAATCAGAGCTATAAAAATGTCTCATGTTATCATTTATTCCTTCAGTACTAATAAAATCCTAAAGAGTTAATCCAAAAAGCTGCGACAGAAAGAAAGCACAAATTTTTTAAGACCCAGTTTTTCTTTTCTTTCATTTTGGTTTAACTACAGCTGTTATGGCACTTCCATGGGAGTTCCTACTTCTCTTCCGAGCACCTGCTCCGAATTCTGCTGCCAGGAGAGCAAAAATTCCAACACCACATCATATCATTGGCAGAATCACCCACTGCAAGTTTATCTCCTGCCTTTAACTCTGTTTCTCTAAAATGCTCCCAAGGTGCCTAAGTCCAACCTGAACTTGCTGGAAAGCTGGAAAGAACTAACCATGGAGATGGCCTAGGAACACAGCTGAGAACACCAGGCTGGAGCAGGGACTAGGAACCAGATGCAGAAAAGGAACCTGGAAAATGAATTCTTGTGCAAATCATCAGAAAGAGAAGTGCTCGCAGAGAATGGGAAAAACAATCAGCTGGTTAAACTGGGAGGCAAAAGGAAAACGGTAACATGAGAACAGAGGAAAACGGGGATGGTTTGGAGACCTTGCACCTGTCTTTTCAGGAGGACTAGGACTCAAACGTAATACTCCCCAAGACAAGAAAATAATGTCAGCAGCTCACTGGAGTTCTGAACATGGGAGAAGTGCTACCAAACTGGTTCTTTTTTCACCACAGGACACTGTTTGCTCCTGCTGTTACACATGGCAGAAAGCAGACAAGCACAGGGAGAATTTAATCAGAAACTGCTGTGATATTGCCACTGCTGGAGCAGTCAGGCACACCAGGGCTGGAGACACTCGGAGACCCAATCACTTATCCTCTCTGCCACTGCTAAACTCCAGAGCAAACCAGAACACTGCACTGGGCCTTTGAAATGCCAGCTTAGGACACCAAACACTGCTGGACAGCTCCTAAATTAAAACCTCCCCAGGCCCCACCAGCCACACCTTGTGCTGCATTCACCTTGCCTGGGGGAATTTTCCACCATTTGCCTCTGGGTATTGGTCCTAAGCTCCCTCTGTCCCCAGCAGCTGTGATTTACAAACCTCTGCAGGAGCTCAGCACAGATCTCACCAGCCTGCTAATATTCCCTTCCCTTTCCAGCTTTTTAGCAAAGGGCTCCTTCACCTTTGGCTTAATCCCTTGGGAAGGAGAAAACCATGTCATTTCCACAGAATCAGTCAGGTTGGAAGGGAGCACAGCGGGCACAGCTGGTGGCAGCTCCCTGCTCCAGCAGGGCCGTCCCAGAGCCCCGGGCACAGCCCTGTGTGCACACAGCTCTGGAACAGCCCCAGCCAGGAGAGCCCACAGCCTCTGTGCACACTCTGCTCGGGGCCGGGCACTGCCCAGGGCAGAAGTTGTGCCTCCCGTGCAGGGCAATCGCTGCCATCGGGCCCTGCCCGTGGCTCTGGGGCCATTGCTGGGCCCCGCAGCAGAGCCCGGGCCCTGCTCGGAGCCCTCCCTGCAGCCAGGGACAGCCAGGGCTGAGGGCCCCTCTGGGCTGGGGCTCCTCTCGAGGCTGCCCAGCCCCAGCTCCCTCAGCCTTTGCTGGGCACGGAGATGCTCCCGGCCCTTGCTCAGCCCCGCAGCCTCCGCTGGCCCCGCTCCAGCAGCTCCCTGGCCCTGCTGTGCTGAACAATTTCTATTCCATGGGTATGGGGGACTCCTGGTGCACTCGATAAGGGGACAGCTAGATCTTTGCTGGCTGGGAAATGATGAGTTTTGTGGCATGGGGAGATGGCAGAGAGAACTGATATCTACTCAAATGCCGGAGTTAATTTTACCATGAAGCAATGCAATTTCATCTTCATCTTTTCTATGTTCTGCTGGAATCAAAAGGAGAATTAACAAACACTGTTTGATTTCTTGCTTCTTATTGTATATTGACATGATTATCCATTATCCCTGAGGAAAAAAGGGAGTCAACTACACTTTGTACAAAAACAAAGTGTTCTATTCCCAAACACCCACAGAAGTCACCTGCACATGGAATAAGGCAGCAGCATTTGAAATACTGCAGATTATGATCACAAAATCCACAGATGAAATCCAGTTCCACATCAGAGTGGCAAAGTGTTAGGATGAAACAGCTGTTAAATATTTCAGCAGGACTATTATGATAGAATCATGGAGTGGTTTGGGTTGAAAGGACCGTAAAGCCCATCCACACCCAGCCATGGGCAGAGACAACTTCCGCTATCCCAAGGTGCTCCAAGCTCCATCCAACCTGGCCTTGGGAACTTCCAGGGATTAAGGGGCAGCCACAGCTTCTCTGGGCAATGGAGATTGAAAACCTACTGGGTTTTTTTTGCTAACTGAAATTAAGGATACTAAGGGTACTATCCTGTGTTTGCATTAAATTTTTAATTCAATTGCTTGGAAACACCTAGAACAAAACAGCTCTTGAAATACATTAGGATGACACTTTTGGAAATCCAATATAACAAGTGAAAAGACCACAGAGAGAGAATTATACTTCTAATTTACTCTTGAGTTCTTTGAATATGTCTCCTTTAAATTTTAATAAATATTTGATGTTCATATTTCAGAAACAGGCATTTGAGCACAATGAAGGGTTGGGAGGGTGATCAGAATTGTGACCAACACCAAGGGAATAAAAAACCCCTTTCCACACAAACAGGAGATGTTGAGAACAAAGTGCTACCAGGAGAAAACAAAGGCAGAAGAGCTGTACAAGTAAAAGCCTCCAGTCTGCCTCCTTCACACACCTTTGAAAAAGGAGAGTTAACAGTTCATAAGAACAATAATAAAAACCTGGCCAGGAGCCCAGGGCTGCTGCAGGTTGTGAGAGGTACCTCACACTGAGAGAAACCACAGCAGGAATGGGAGATAAGGAGAAGCCAGAGCAAACAGAAAGCAGGCACTGGGAAACAGCTGAGAAATAACCTGCAGCACAGGATGAAAATCTTGCTTGTAGGAACATCACAGCTTAAGCCCACAGGAAGAGCTCGTTCTCAGGTGCTTGACAGGAGACAACACCCAGGAAAGGGCTGCTGACAGCTCAGCAGCTCTAAGAGAGTAATGTTCTCTGTCTGGGGGTTTATATTTTGAAGATTTAATGGAGTTTACACATTTATGGAACATCAAAATACCGTGCCAAGACATCATCATTTCCAGTGAATGATATCATCATTCCCTCATGCCGATAGAGAAGAGGGTTCTGTATGGATGTGCATTACAGAGCAATGTGATATGGAACTGCTGGGTCCTGCCCTGGGCTCAGCCCAAGCCCTGCAGCTCCAGGCCGGGGCAGAGGGGCTGCAAAGGGCCCGTGGGGAAAGGCCCTGGGGGTGGGCAGGAGCCCAGGGGTGCCCAGGGGGGCACGAGGCCAGTGGCCCCTGGGCTGTGCCGGCCATGGGGTGGCCACAGGCCCAGGGCAGGGCCCGTCCCCTGTGCTGGCCCTGCTGAGNTGGCCCTGGCAATGTTGGGGGAATGCTTGGACTTGGATGATCTTAGAGGTCTTATGCCATCTAAATGATTCTAAGACACACCAAGACAAAGTAGAACACAATCATTGAATTCCACACAAAATAATTGAAATTGCTGTGTAGAATCACAGGAAAATATTGAGACTTCCTTAAAATTAGTAAAAGCAAGAGTTGCATGCTCTAAGAGAATCAAAAAGTTCTTTAGGCAAATGATCATAAAAAGAATAAGGAAGAAACTGGGTGTAAGGCAACAGCATGACATGGGAAGAGTACCAGATCCAGTAGGAGAGTTCAGAAAAATAAGTTCAGGTGAGAAGTAAGTGATATCCTTCTATTTTAAATGGATAGGGCTGGAATTCCATGCCAGAGCTCAAACATATTCCAGCACTGAATCAGCACCTGAGGAAACCATCACAACCTTACCAAGAGGCACAGGGGGTCTAACTTCCAGGACTGCAAGGAAAAAAATCCTACAAGGGCTTCCCAAGCCCTAAGACTGGCACCAGGACAGCTTTAAACTCTGGTAGCCAGGCCAGAGCTGGATAATCCATAATTTGCATAATTTGTCCTGAACATCTGCCCATGTCATCAGCTGTGGCACTGGGAAGCTGCCCACCCCTTAGATGATGACCAGAGTCATGATTCATCTTCCTTTTGGGTTTTTTTTTCCATTTATTTTGATTACACTTCAACCTCTGCTATAAACCAATTCTTCCTCAGGGAATTCCCTGAAGTCCCATTAAAATGGGGCAAATATAGCAGAACCCAACCGATTCCCTCTGAGAACACCTGCAACTTTGCTAACTTCTGTAGGAGCCCAGTGCCCGAGGTTTATTCTCCACTTGGGAGCACTCCTGTGTGCTGATCCTGTCCGCTGATGGAAGAGGAAGGAATTCTGAAACTGTGTGGGTCCTGCCATGGCTGTGAGATGGCTCCTGACAGCTGGGAAATGCTGCGGTGGGACTCGCCCTCCATCCAAGCCCTCTGCAAGCTGGAGTTCTGGCAGGGTGAGCTGGCTCACCTCAAGCCTCGGGGACCAGAGAGTTTCTAGATCCCGGTCTAGGGAATGATGCAGCCTGGGGCTGAAAGGAGAAGAAACCACAGGCTCGGCCACAAACACAATATCCAATGGAGACAGAATGGCAGACAAAGCTGGAGTTCCAGACATAAAACCAGACATTCTAGATAGAGATTGCTTTGTATGGTTTGGGTTTTTTTT